>JBAMMX010000024.1:720000-825000 GCA_037126225.1 Dillenia turbinata
CGGAATCAGTATATTGAATGATCTCAAACTGATCTAACCTCCGATATGTGAACATATGTTACTTCTTTCTTTGTAGATACCGCAAGACCCATTTAGGTACTTTCAAATACTCTACTCCTAAGTTACTTAAATATCTGTCCAACATGCTTGTAATGTACGCAATATCCAAATGCGTACATACCTAAACATACATCAGACTTTCCACTACTGATCTATAGGGAATCATCTGTATTTTCCATTTCTCAAGGTCGATTTTGGGGCACTATTTGAAACTAAACTTATCTTCCTTTGTTAAAGGGGTATCTCCTGGTTTATAATCTCGAATATCATATCTTTTGAGAATCCTCATGTAAAATCAGGAAAATGTATCTACTTCCACAGAACTTATCGTATACATAATTACTAACTGAATTCATCTCAAAACCAAACGAAATGATGACTTGGTGAATTGTGGAATACCACTATCAGGATGTCTAACTTTTGCAGATCTCCTTAATGGTATAGGTTCTAAAGGTGGTAGAATTTGTGTAACACTAAAAATTCGATGTTATAAAATTTTTATTTGATTTTTGATTTTTCTTTAGAAAATACCGGAAGAAATCGATTGTAATCGACCTTGAGTTTGGGATGTAACCCCGAAAAATACGATGTTTGAATTTTTTTCAATTTATTTTCTGTATAATTATTAAGTATTAGATTTTTCAATTTCTTTTTCCTATAAATATCAAATGATTGAATGGCTTGATAGTGTAAACTGTTTTTGGGAAAATGAAGTTCTTAGGTTCAAAACTCATTGGATGCATTACATGAGATTATTTGTTGAATTATGAGGTGTTGGGTTGTCTTGTACATTGCTTGAGTTAGCTTGTGTATTAGGAAATTGTGAGAGGCAGGGTGGCTTATATTGAGCTGGGTTGGCTTGTGTATATAAGGTTTGAGAGTATTGGGTTGGCTTGTTTTGATGTTGGGTTGGATTGTGAGGATGGAAATAAGGGATAAGTTACCTTGAGAAGGGAATGAGACGCCTTGGGAGTGTGTATTGAAGAAGCAGGTTGCCTTGTGCACTAGGGGGGACGACCCAAAGGGGTATTTGGACCAGGTTTTGAGTTTTGATTTCGTTGGGTTGACCCATGTCATAAAATGTGAAGGATAGGATGCCTTGTGTGAAAATTAGGTCACCCTGTACTTGTGGTAAGGTACCTTATGAGTGTACAGAGGAGGAGTTATGTGCCTTGGTATGATTGGGTCGACTTGCACAAGATATTGGGTGGCCCAGGGTAGCTTACAGGGGTAAAATTCTAAGACTTTGTCTTAGTGGGTCACCTTGTCCAAGTTTTTGGGTCAACCCAAGGCTTAGAAATTCTAAAATTGGGTAGTCATAGCCTATGTTTGAGATGACCCGAGATCTTGATTAAACAAAAAACAGGTCATCTTGCCCCCAAATAGGACGACCCATCCTCGTAGAATTTAAACCTATAGGTCGTCTCGCCCTTTTTGCGAGTCGCCCAACCCATTTGAATTTAAACTATTTGAGATATAAAATAACTACAAGGGACAACCAAACTCAACCCAAATCCTTGAATCATCAAGGACAAGATGGTAATTGACCAATTCATTAATATTAGGCTTGAATAAAGCCTTAATTCCACTCCATTTCCTTTATTCATCTCTCGACACTCAACACTCTTATATCTCTCCCTCTGCGTTTTCTTTCCCTCATCACCACTTTTGATTTCTCTCTTAAAAATCAATTTCCTCTCCACTAAAATCACTCCATCAAGTGTTCAAAACCCCAATCAAACTCAAGAAAGGGAAGATTTAAAGAAAACATAGGGTTGCTCCAAGAGAAAGGAAAAGCTAGGGTTTTTGAAATCCTATACTTGAGACTCAATCCAACTACGAATTTAAGATAACTTTTTTTTTCCTAATCTTGGATTTAGTTTACTCATTATTAAATTGAATTTTATTATTGAAAATTTAGGAATTTCGTTGGAAATCAAAACTCTAGGGTTTATAAATGATGAAAATTGGAAAAATTATGAATGAAAATTGTATATAGATATAAATGATGTATAAATGATGGAATGAGAATACAAATTCATAAATTTGAGAAATTAGGGTTTATGTTACATTAGAGCAAATTTCTAAACCCTAAAATTGGAGGTGACTTAATATTAAAATTGTGATTATTAATTTAAGATAATTGATTTGGACCTAAAAAGAGATTTCATTAGATTTGATTATGAAATTGGGAGTGAACACCCTCCCAAGACGTGAGTAGATGGCTATGTTAAATGTGAATGATAAAACGATTTCAATTATAATTTATAAATTGAATTTTTAAATTAGATTTGGAATAAATTGGAAATACTTTGTGATTATGGTGTGCCCCGAAATGAAATATTGCTAAATCCATGACTCCTTTGCTTGATTATTGAATAATTGCATCATGTTATAATAGAACTTTGATTATGAATCGTAAAAATGCTCTTTTTTGTACATGGACATGAATTTGAATATTGAAATAAATTTCTTGCAACATGGTACTAGAAAAAGAACTATAGTTTAAGTCTTCCATGGATTGGATCATCGTAGTAGTATGGTTAACACTAATTTAATTTAAATTAGAGACTTAGACGAGGCAGAATGGAGAGCAACTCAAGCCGGCCATGATGACGTGGTGGCACCCACGAAAACTCCGAACCAACGCCAAGGATAGGGAATTATTTTATGAAAAATTATGCAAAAACCCTTTGGCAGATCCTTTAAATGGCCATTGTTAGGAAAGTGGTTTTAGCAAACCCCAAAAATATGTAAAAGAAAGTTTAAGTTTATTGATTGAAATACCTGAGTCATGGTGAATTGGATTTGAATTCCATTTTTGTAAATGGTTTTATTTATTACATTGAGATGAATTTTGATATACATATTTGGCACCAGCACCCTCACCCCTCATTCATATTCATCGTATCATTACACTCCATTTACTGAATATTTTTTATACTAACTCCTCCCCTTCTAATTTTTTTTTTTTTTCAAATAAAGCTTAGATCGAAGACGCAGACGTCATCAGGTGCGGGTTAAGGAAGTTATTTTTGTTGAACTTTGATACGTAATAATTGTGAGATCATTTTTGGGAATTATATTATATGAACTATGGAAGGAAATTTTTATACATCCCCTGATGTTTGGATTTGATAAGCACTTGCTTAATTTATATTTAGGCAAATATAATTAAATCCTTACTTTTACGATGTGAAATTCTATTTACTTGCCTTAAGACTCTCTTTTGCAATACATATTGGTTTTATTGGGACATTTGGATTATGTTGTGAAATTTTGAACATTAGAATTTTATGCTAATATTTGGAAACTATTTGGATGGCTAGGATGGCCTATGAATGTCTTAAATTTATTTGTAAAATGATTTGAATATTGAAATGTCTTGCAGTACCCCGAGACACAGAGTGGGGTTCACATGGATTTAAGGATAACGGGTGGCTGTTATGTGTTTGACGGAAGGATTGGGGCATAATAATTCTATTAGTATCAGAGTTTATGTTCACAAATTTAAATGTTTAAAGGTTTAAAATATTTCCAAATGTCCCCAAGAATTTTTCCAAAGATTTTGAAGCATTTTTCTTTTTGAAATATTGGAGTTTAAAAGATTTTTTCAAAGGATATACTAAAACCTTCCATCTTAAGAACTATGACTCATTCTATTTTTAGGGGGTTAAATATTTAACCAGTTCCTAACTTAGTAAGATAAAAATAGCATCTCTCTTCTTGTAGGAATCATGCCCCCTAGACAAATGTTGAGGAATGTAAATGAGATTCCTCCTTCTGAGCAAGAGGATGGATTATCTTCACATACTCCATCTTCTCCTCCGGGTACAACTAGCACTCATACAACTCCTTCAATCAGGATTCCGCCACCACCACTCAACGTACTATGGCAATAGACCGAGTGATGGAATACTTATGACACTCATCGTCAAGCCCCTCCTCAAGTGCCAATACCTTCTTCCCTGAGCCCAATCATTCCACCAACCCCTCTAACAGCACTAAATGCTCCTCCCACTTCAGTGGTCATACCTGTCCACCGCCTAACCGTTGAATTATCCAAGTTGATCAAAGAAATCCAACAACTGAAATGTGTCACATTTACGGAGACAAGTGATGCAATGGTAGCTAAGAACTAGATAAATCGAGGTCGAGAGATGGTGTCCGATATGAGACTAGATAATGAACTAAAACTATAAGTGGTCGTCAAGTCGTTTGACGAAAACGCTCGAATATGGTGTGATAGTCTTAAGGAGAGAACCACAACACATATTTCTTGGAACGAATTCCTTAAGGAATTTGATGAAAAATATTATACTCGGTTCTACCGAAACTTGAAAAGAAAGGAGTTCCTTCACCTCTGCTAAGGTAATACGTCGATCGTAGAATACAAGACAAAGTTGAGGAAATTGTCTTTGTTTGTCCCGGAGTTAGTGACATCCGATAAGTACTTGTGCTTTAAATTTAAGGAAAGTTTAAACTTGTCCATTCGAGAGAAGATATCTGTGACCTTAGCCCATATCTTCAAAGATGTATTGGAATTGGCACTAAGAGCCAAGAGAATGGTTGAGGAAAGGGGTAGAACAAGAGAGGGACAGAAGAAGAAGAGGAGATCCGAACATGCATTGGGCCAAGTTTCAAAACAGATCAGAAGCATAGGCTCCTACGGTGGAGTCTCCATCACTGGATCTGTTTGCACCCCTCAAAGCCAACACACATCTTATCTTGGGACCCCCACTTCTAGTGCCACCTCTAGGAGTAAATCGACAGGAAACAAGAAAGAGCAGTGTAAGCACTATGGAAAATACCATTTTGAGTTTTGTCATGCACTCAAAAGGTGCTACCGGTACAAAAAGGAAGGTCATTTCCACAACACTTATCTGGAGTTAGGGTCAGGGAAGTCAATCTAGTCAAGATTGTCCTAGCGGATCTATGGGTGGTCAAGTCAACATTCCTACTTCCTCTCCTAATTACACCATGGACGAGAACTGGAAGCAATACAATGACTACTCCAATCCAATGTCCGCAAGCAAGAACCCAGACGAGGATTTATGCAATGACCAATGAGAATATATAAAACAATCCAAATATAGTCACATGTAAATTTCTTAGAACTTAAACTTGATAATTTAGAAACTCAAATACGAACATTGTGTAGTAATGAATGCATAATTTTAAATTTGGGGCATATTGGAAAGATTGTGTGATAGTGAAATGAGGGAAATGATTTTGATATCTTGTGGTAGTTAAGGTGGTAGTGATGATTGTATATCTTGGTTAAACTTATCGTTTAATTCATTTTGGATTTATATAGTTGTTATCCACACATTGGGTTGACTTGCTTACACCATATCCAAATTTACCAATTTTTCTACATTTAAAAAAGTTTCAAACCATAACTTTAATTATTTAATGGTTTCTGTTCATAGGTATGATGAAAAATTTTTGGCGTTGACACCCTTATATTGATTGATATGGAGTCTAACAATTCTTTTGTGAGCACGAAATTTGCTAAACACTCGAATAGGCCTTTGACCCCACTTGAAGAGGAGATCCGGGTTATCACTCCTTTGGGGAAACGGTTGAACAAAGACACCGTGTTTAAGGCATATGAAGTAATTGTAGAAGGTAAAATTCTTGAAGCGGACTTGATTTCGTTGGAAATGAAGGACTTCGACGCCATACTGGGTATGGATTGGTTACACCTCTATCGAGCTTCAGTGAATTGCTTTACCAAGAAGGTAGAATTTTGTAAACCAAAATATTCTCCACTTATGTTCACTGGTGAACGGCGAGTCCTATCGAGCTATATGATCTCGGCAATGGAGGCATGAAAATTAGTACACAAGGGTTGTGAGGCTTACCTAGCCCACATCATCAACACCACAGTGGAAAGTCCAAAATTGATAAATATTCTAATGGTTAATGAGTTCCCAAATGTCTTCCCTTACCTCCGAATAGGGAGTTCGACTTTGTTATTGACTTGGCTCCTAAAACTACATCTATTTCTATACCTCCGTATAGGATAGCACCTATGGAGTTAAAAGAATTGAAGGTCTAACTTTAAGACTTGTTGGACAAGGGGTTTATCTGACTGAATACCTTACCTCGAGATGCTCCAATTTTATTCATAAAGAAGAAAGATGACACCCTCCGGTTGTGTATCGACTACTGACAACTAAATAAGGTGACCGTCAAAAATAAATACCCTTTGTCAAGGATTGATGACTTATTCGATCAACTCCAAGTGGCTAGTGTTTTTTCGAAGATCGATTTGAGATTGGGTTATCACCAATTAAGGATAGAGGATAGTAATGTCTATAAGATTGCGTTTAGGATACGGTATAGGCACTACGAGTTTCTAGTGATGCCCTACATTTTAATGAATACTCCTGTAGGTTTTATGGACCTCGTGAACCGAGTCTTCCATCCCTACCTCAATAAATTCATCATAGTATTCATTGACAATATCTTAGTATACTCTAAAAATGGTGAAGAACATTCTGAACATCTCCGGATTATGTTGTAAACACTCCGAGAGAAGCAACTGTATACCAAATTCTCGAAGTGTGAGTTTTGGTTAAGAGAAATTGGCTTCTTAGGGCACATTATATCCAGGGATGGGATATTTGTTGACACGAAAAAAGTAGAGGCAATTCTGAGATGGGAACAACCCAAGAATGTCACCGAGATGAGAAATTTCCTCGAACTGACAGGATATTTCTGAAGATTTGTATAGGGATTCTTTAAAATCACAGCTCTGTTATCTAGCTTGACTCGGAAGGAAGTTAAATTTGAATAGAATGATAAGTGTGAGCAGAGTTTCCAAGAACTCAAGAAAAAACTCACATCCGCTCCTATACTTGCTTTTCCTACTGGCAGTGGTGACTACGTGGTTTATAGTGACGCTAGCAAGCAAGGGTTGGGATATGTTCTAATACAAGGCGATAAAGTCATCGCCTATACTTCTCAATAACTGAAGAAACATGAATTGAATTACCCTACCCACGAACTAGAATTAGCTGTCATTGTTTTTGCCTTGAAGATTTGGCAAGATTGGTTATTGGTTATATGGAGCCATATGCATAATTTTCACCAACTACAAGAGTCTCAAGTACTTGCTCACTTAAAAAGAGCTCAATTTGAGGTAACAGATATGGATTGAGCTAATTAAGAACTATAACCTAGTGATTCACTATCTCCAGGTAAAGCGAATGTGGTTGCGGATGTTCTAAACTGCAAGTCTTCTTCTTGTTCATCTCATGGGAGTCCCTATCTCTCATGCTTGATAGGACTCAATACACTTGGAATTAAGTTGGTCAATAATGAGTACGGTGCGCTATTAGCTAAATTTGAGATACGACCAATCTCAGTGGACCGCATTCAAGAGCTCCAAGCAACGAATGAGGAGCTAAAGGGCATAATGGAAAAGATTCGCAAAGGTAAAGGTGGTAATTTTCATATTCGAGAAGATGGCATGGTGGTATATGGGAAACGGATTTGTGTTCCCAAGAATGATGAGTTTCGGAGGGCCATACTTAAAGAGGCACATTTTTTAACCTATACAATGCATCTCGGAAGCACTCAGATGTATAGGACCATCAAGAAAATATATTGGTGGTCAAAATTGAAGTAAGAGATAGCCGAATTTGTAGTAAGGTGCCTTGTGTGCTAACAAATCAAGGCCGAACATCAGAAGTCAGTTGAAATACTTCAACCATTGCCTATACCTGAGTAGAAATTAGAGCACATTACCATGGATTTTGTGGTGGGATTACCACATATCCCGAGCCATCGTGATGCTCTATGGGTGATAGTAAACTGACTCACTAAATCAGCACACTTCCTTCTAATTTAGAATTCCTATCCTTTGGAAAGGTTGGCAAGGCTCTATATAAATGAGATTGTCCAACTCCACGGGGTTACAATGTCAATTGTATCTGACTGTGATTCTCGATTCACAATCTGATTCTGGCCAAAGCTACAAGAGTTCTTAAGGACTGAGCTGAAGTTTAATACTGCTTTCTACCCTCAGACCAATAGATAGTCGGAGCGTACAATTCAAACATTGAAAGATATGCTTAGGGCATGTGTAATAGACTTCCAAGGGAGTTAGGATAGGCATCTCTCATGAATTGAATTTACATACAACAATAACTACCAAGTTAGTATTGAGATGCCACCCTATGAAACTCTCTATGGAAGAAAGTTTCAAACTCCGTTGTGTTAGGATGAGGTAGGAGAGATGAAGATCGAGGATGTGGAGCTAATTGAAACAACTATGGAAAAAGTGAAGGTGATTCGGGCAAGGATGAGGGCTGCTCAAAATAGATAAAAAAGCTACGCTGACAAAAGAAAAAGACCTCTAGAATTTGAGGTCGAAAACATAGTTTTCTTGAAGATGTCACCCTAGAAGGGTATAATCCAGTTTCAGAAATGGGGAAGTTGAATCCCCGATACATAAGTCTGTTCAAGATCCTTGAGAGGATTGGAGAAGTAGCATATCGGCTAGAACTACCTCTGGACTTGGAGAGAATCCATCATGTATTTCATGTCTCCATGCTAAAAAAATATTTGTTGGATCCCTCACATGTATTAGAAACTCCTCCGATAGAATTAAATTCAAACTTAAGTTTTAAGATGCATCTAGTAAAAATCCTTGATCAACAACTCAAACAATTGATAAATAAAAAAATTCCCATGGTTAAAATGTTATGGAGAAGCAACTAAATTGAAGAAGAAACTTCGGAGACCAAAGAGTAGATACGAAGACAACACCCACACCTTTTTTATGTATAAATTTTTAATTTAAATTTTGGGAATGAAATTTCTTTTAGGCGGTTAAGTGTTGTATTCATGAAAATTTAGTGTTAGAAAATTTTTATTCAATTTTTTATTTTTTTTCTAGAAAATACCAGAAAAAATCAGTTGTAATTAACTCTGGGTTTAGGTTATAACCCCAAAAAAATGGATGTTTGAATTTTTTTAATTTATTTTCTATATAATTATCAAGTGTTAGATTTTTCAATTTGTCTTTCCACATAAATATCAAAGGATTGAATGGCTTGGTGATGTAAACTATTTTTGAAAAAATTGAGTTCTTGGGTTAAAAATTCATTGGATGCATTATGTGAGATTATTTGTAGAATTATGAGATGTTGGGTTGTTTTGTACATTGCGTGGTTTGGCTTGTATATTCGGAGATTGTGAGAGGTGAGGTGGCTTGTACTGAAGCTAGGTTGGCTTGTTTATATGAGGTTTGGGAGTGTTAGGTTGGCTTGTTTTGATGTTAGGTTGGTTTGTGAAGATGGAAATGAGGGATAAGTCACCTTAGGAAGGGAATGAGATGCCTTGGGAGTGTATATTGAAGAAGCGGGTCGCCTTGTGCACTAAGGGATGACCCAAAGGGGTGTTTGGACTAGGGTTCTGAGTTTTGATTTTGTTGGGTCACCTTGTGTCATTGACTGAGTCAATCCATGTCATAAAATGTAAAGGATAGGATGCCTTGTGTCAAGATTGGGTCACCCTGTACTTGTGGTGAGGCACCTTATGAGTGTACAGAGGAGGAGTTCTGTACCTTGGTATGATTGGGTCAACTTGCACAAGATGTTGGATCACCCCGGGTAGCCTGTAGGGGTAAAATTCTGAGACTTTGTCTTAGTGAGTCGTCTTGTCCAAATCTTTGGGTCGACCCAAGACTTAGAGATTCTAAAATTGGGTCGCCTTAGCCTATGTTTGAGATGACCTGAGACCTTGCTAAAATAAAGAATATGTCATGTTGCCCCCAAGCAAGATGACCCATCCATGTAGAATTTAAACCCATAGGTTGCCTTGCCCTTTTTGTGAGTCACCCTGCCCATTTGAACTTAAACTATTTGGGATGTAAAATGACCACAAGGGACAACCAAACCCAACCCAAATCCTTAAATCATCATGGACAGATGGGAATTGACCAATTCATTAATATTATGCTTGAATAAAGCCTTAATTCCTCTCCATTTCCGTTATTCATCTCTCAACACTCAACACTCTCATCTCTCTCCCTCTGCTTTTTCTTTCCCTCATCAGCACTTTTTATTTCTCTCTTAAAAATCAATTTTTTCTTCACTAAAATTACTCCATCAAGTGTTCAAAACCCTATTCAAACTCAAGGAAGGGAAGATTTTTTTTATAAAAAAAAAAATAATAATAATAATAAAAAAAAAAAAATCTAGGTTTGCTCCAAGAGAAAGGATAGCTAGGGTTTTTGAGATCCTACACTTAAGGCTCAATCCAACTACAAATTTAAGATGATTTCCTTTTCCTAATCTTGGATTTAGTTTCCTCATTATTAAATTAAATTTTGTTATTGAAAATTTAGGAATTTTATTGAAGATCAAAACCCTAAGGTTTATAAATGATGAAAATTGTATATAAATGTAAATGACGTATAAATGATGGAATGAAAATATAGATTTATGAATTTGAGAAATTAGGGTTTGTGTTACATTAGGAAAAATTCATAAACCTTAAAATTGGAGATGACTTAATATTAAAATTGTGGTTATTGATTTAGGATAATTAATTTAGACCCGAGAAGAGATTTTATTGGATTTGATTATGAAATTGGGAGTAAACACCCTCCCAAGAGGTGAGTGGATGGCTATGTTAAATGTGAATGATAAAACGATTTTAATTATGATTTATAAATTATATTTTTAAATTAGATTTGGAATGGATTTGAAATGGTTTGTGATTATGGTATATCCCAAAATGAAATGTTGCTAAATCCATGACTCTTTTACTTGAATATTAAATAATTGCATTATGTTACAATAGAACTTTGATTGTGAATTGTGGAAATGCTCTTTCTTGTACATGGGCATGAATTTGAATGTTGAAATAAATTTTTTGTAATATGGTGTCGAAAAAAGGACTATAGTCTAAGTATTTCACGGACCAGGCTATCGAGGCGGCATGGTTAAAGTTGATTTTATTTAAATTAGAGGCTTAGAGAAGGCGGGATAGAGAACCACTCAAGCTAGCCGTGATAACGTGGTAGCACCCCACGAAAACTCCGGGCCAACACCAAGGATAGGGGATTATTTTATGAAAAATTATGGAAAAACTCCTTGGCGGATCCTACCAACGACTATTGGTAGGAAAGTGGTTTTGGCAAACCACAAAAATATGAAAAAAAAAAAAAGTTTAAGTTTATTGATTGGAATACCTAAGTCATGGTGAATTGGATTTGAATTCCATTTTATGTAAATGGATTTATTTATTATATTGAGATGAATTTTGACATACATGTTTGGTACCACCACACTTTTCCCTCATTCATATTCATCATGTCACTGCACTTTATTCACTAAATATTTTTAATACTCACTCCTCCCTTTCTAAATTTTTTTTAGAGGAATTTTAGATTGGAGACGTAGACGTCATCAAGTACGGGTCGAAGAAGTTGTTTTTGTTGAACTTTGATAGGCAATAGTTGTAAGATCATTTTTTGGAATTATATTATATGAACCATGGAAGAAAATTTTTGTACATCCCCTGATGTTTGGATTTGGTAAACACTTGCTTAATTTATATTTAGGAAAATATTGTAAAATCCTTATTTTTATGATGTGAAATTCTATTTACTTGATTTAAGACTCTCTTTTGCAATACATATTGGTTTTATTGGGATATTTGGATTATATTGTGAATTTTTTAACATTAGAATTTTTGGCTAATATTTGGGAACTATTTGGATGGCCGGGATGGCCTATGAATGTCTTAAATTTATTTGTCAAATGATTTAAATATTGGAATGTCTTGCGGAATCCTGAGACACGGAGTGGGGTTCACACTAGTTTCGGGATAATATGACGGTTGTTACATGCTCGACAGAAGGGTTAGGGTGTGACAATTTGTTCTTCCGGAATAAGGATTCTCTAATATTGTCTAATTTTGATGTGTTTTGAACAAGATCAGAGATATAAACCTGATCAAATCCTATAACACTTGTAAGAATATATTTCTCTTAAAAGACAATATCTCTAATTATATCTCCCCCCGTAAACTCATCATTCTCAAAGAACCAGTCATTTCTCAACTCAAAAATGACTTTATATGTGGAATCATAAAATTTATACTCCTTAAACTTTTTAAAATACTTTACAAAATAATAACTAACTGTCCAAATGTCAAGTTTAGGCCTAATAGATTTATCTTCAACTGGACAACCCCAAACGTGCATATATTTTAGACTAGGACACATGCCTGTCCAAAGTTCGTAAGAGATTTCAGTAGTTGTCTTAATGGGAAACCCTATTTAGGATGTATACTGCAATCCTGATTAAGCTATATCATGAATAATTATCTATAAACATGATAAAACATCTTTGACCATTTCAAGAACAAAAAGGAATGCCCATAGATATCTGTACATATCAGTTCTAAGACATCTGAACCCCTATTAGCTTTAATCTTCTTTTGCTGGTTTGTTTTCCCTTTATACAATTTACACAAATATCAAAATCTATAAAATTAAGGGAATCAAGAACTCCTTCTAAGACAAGCCTCTATATTTTCTGTTTGGAGATATTACCCGATCTATTGTGCCATAATGGAGAGAAATTCTCATTGGTTAACTTATGTCATATACTTCGAGTACTATTTTGTAGGGTTTCATTAGATGAAACAATAGTATCAACCTAATATAGATTAGCAAATCCTGATAGAGAACCAAAACCAACATATTTAGACTCAAAAAACTAGCCAACTTTTCCATTTCCGAAAGAATAAATAAAAGCTGATCTATCCAACACAAAAAATGGAAATCAAATTCCATCTAAAAGATGGAACAACAAAAATTTCATTAAGATCCAAATAGAAACCGGTTTTCAATGATAATTTAAATCTTCCTATTACTGCAACAAAACTTTATTATCATTATCCACGTAGATGTATTTTTCACCATCAATTGACAATCAATAATTTAGGAAACTCTGCATAAACACACTGATGTAAATAATTACAATCGAATCTTACCATCATGTGTGTCCTGGTACTAAAATTAAATTAACCTCAAAACAAACCAAATTAAAGAACATAGTAGCATTCTTATCATGTTTCCTTTCTTTCCTTTCTTATCCTTAGTGGTCAAGTGATCTTGACTTTTATTGAGATAAAATTTGTCAAGAATGTACCAGTCTCAACCTTTTTAAACTTGACAAATCATTTCTCAATGTCTTTAAAGAAAGTTTTGACTATCATAATAGACTCAGATATTGTGCTTCTAAGTGTTTTTTGGGATGACCCATTTAATAATCATTAAACACATTCGATTTGATCTCTCACACCTTTCAAACCCCCCTTTTTATCAGAGATACTCTTATCCATAAGAGGTGAGAGAGAGTTGATCCTTAAACTGAGCTCTAAATCCATGACTCCGAAAACCAATAAGCTCTCTTGTCATGACCTGGAATTCGAGCCATTTAACTTAAAAATCAACCTGAGTTAGGCATTAATATTGTGGGGATAGAATTAATTGTGAAACAAAGAACAGTAATCAATATATGCTCATATGGAACTTTAAAACCAAATATAATCAAATATGAATCATAAGATACTGAAAACTCTATTAATATTTCATTTTTGAACAAAATAATTAACTTGTAAGTAGTATTTTGATATAATAATCAAAAATTGACAATAAAAATATGTCAACCAATTATCTTCCTTTGAACCGATGACTTAATCATATGTAAAACCGAAGAATTATTATGCATTTGTTACCATAAGGTGTATATTCATTCTGTCAAATACAGATCTTCCTTTGGACCAATCAGTACTCACATGAATTGCACACACATAACTTTTATATCCAAAATAAATTAATTTTCATAATAGAGATCACTTTGACAACATGTTGATTTAATTAATTCATCTCAAGATATATATAAAACTATAGGTACAGTGATCAAACGCTAACAACAAAAATATGTCAACCAATTATCTTCTTTGAGCCAATAAATTGATCACATGTAAAATCGAAAAATTATTACACATTTATTATCACAGGGTGTACATATAATTCTTTCAAGTACGGACCTTCATTTGGGCCGATTAATACTTAAATGAATTTCATCACAACTTTTTATCTCCTAAAACAAAATTAATTTTCACAACAGAGATCATTTTAGTGACATATTGTTTCAATTAATTTATCTTGAGATATATATAAAATCATACTCAAATTTGAATTATAACTGTAATTGGAAAAATTTTAACTTCATCCTGATGGGCTCAAATTTTTTAAAATTAGGCTATTTAAAGTTCAATCTTATAAATTTTAAACTAGGCCTATAAAAGCTTAATTTTACCAAATCTTCCTCCTCCATCTTTCTTTTCCGTCATTTAATTTTTGTTGTCGGCATAAAATCAAAATCTCCACTTTTTACCAATGACTGATCCAAAACTTGGCCAATCTCTATTCTATAGCAGAAAGCACAAAAAAAGTTTTCAGGTAAGTAGTGAATTCATTTAGAACCGTTTAAGAACCAACCGTTTTTAGACTTATTGTTGTCTTTCTTATAGAACTTTTCTAGACATATTATGTCATCGCATACTAAAAAAAATTGCCAATCTTGAATATAAAAGAAACAGTAAAAAAAGATAAGGATGAAAAATGAGTTTAATTAAATCCAATGAGTTCCAAAACCTTTACAACTACTATTGGATCTGTTTAGGTCCAAAATTGCCCATAAAGCCCTTTTAAAAAAAAAAATAAAAAATGTGTTTTATTTTGTTAGAATTTGGTAATTTTTTTTCTAAAATTAAAAAGTCAAATATTAAGAAAAGAAAAGAAAAGAAAATTGAAATCTAAAATTTCCTTTTTTCTTACAAAAACTGGAAGTCTTTTAATTGTAATTTATTTTCTAAAATTGGGAAGTCAAAGTTAAAATAAAAGAATGAAATTGAAATATAGAAATTTCCCTTTTTTTCGTTTTCCAAAACCAAAAATTTCTTAATTGCAACTCCTTTTCTGGAATAGAAAAGTCAAACTTTAAAAAAGAAAATTAAAATTTAGAAGTTTTTTTTTTGCAAAACCAAAAATTTTCTTTAAAAAAATTATTAGAAAGTTTTTTCTAAGATTGAGAAGTCGAACCTTTAAAAAAAGAAAAATACTAAAATCTAGAAGTTTCATTTTTTTTTAATTTTCAAAATCTGGAACTTTCTTTAAAAAAAAATCAAATTCTAAAAAATTCTTTAAAACTAGAAATTCAAAAAAATATATATATATTTGAATATGGAAGTTTTTTAAAAGAAACCAAATGCCAAAAATTCTTTAAAACTGGAATTTTTCCCAAAAAAAAAAAAAATAGTTTGCCAAAACAAAATCCCAGAGATTCTTTTCAAAATGAAAAGAAGTCAACTTTCTTTAAAAGGGAGTATAAAAATAGTAAAAACTCTTTATCTCTCATGTTCCTAAAAATACTCCGTCACTAGAGATCTCGAGAGAAGATCTTATACTTCCTCTTCTTTTTTTTAACAATGGCTATCGACTTTGATGAAAATTAGAAGTCGACTTTGATGAAAATTGAATGTCGACTTGGATAAAAACTGAATATTAACTTTAATAAAAACTTAATGTCAACTTTGATAAAAACCAAATGTTGACTTTGATTAAAACTTCTCATTTTTTTAATTGAAATATCAGATGTTGAATTTAATAAAAACTAGAAATCGACTTTGATAAAAACTTCTCATTTTTTTTATTGAAATCCACACCTAAAATTCTTGGGTATTTTTTCAAAAACTGAAATATGCACCAAAAATTGCCATGCATATTTTCCAAAAAAAAAAATTGCATAGCCCCAAAATCAAATACTTAATAAGATTTTAAAAATATGCAGAAAAATTATGATGATTCAAACATGAGTGGTTCTGATACCGCTTGTTGGAAAAATTAACTTTAATGCAAAACTATACCAGATATCATGTTAAATTTATCAGAATTAATAAACTTAATAACTGAAATTAAAATACAAATTATACCTAATTCCATAGCGGAAAATCGAATCGAATGAGTTCTTAGTTCGGGCAGAGTCCTGGGTTCGACTTTCCAAGTCAGATATATTCTCACAAAACTCTTTGTATGATGGGAGTATCAGAAAAGTGAAGTGATACATTGATCGGGAGACCATAACCCTTTTATAGTTATAAGGTAACTTCTACCTTCCAAATCTGTTAGTTCAATTTATGTCAATTGTTCTTAAATTATCTTTTGACATTCTCTATTTAATGTATCATAAATAGTAAATATACATTGGTATCTACACATTTATTTATTTCCATGTCTTATGAGATACATTAAACCCAAAATACCAAATTTCTAAATTTACCAGATCACTTTTATATGGGTTTACTTTAAATTATAATATGCATTACATAATTATTTTATATATAAATTCAATGTTGGATTAATGATCCAAGAAGAAGCTATTAGGTGAACTACAAAATTAATCATTGACCTAATAGAGTTTATCTCAAGATAACCTTGCTATAAATTTGACCTACATGTTTCTTTTTTGGGGGTCTAAGAGTGAAAGGGTTGCTTTCTTCTATCAATAAAGACTCATAAATCTCTAATCATCATACAAGTCATGTGTGAATTCAAAATCTTTTAATATCACTGACTGAGTTTTTATCGATAAAATAGTTGATCTTGTATTTTTTTTATCTGATCACAGTATCCAGAAACTCGACTAATTTAATTCAAAGAGTTGTGAAGTCCAAGTTAGGAGTCTTGACGTCTGTTTTCTATTCTCAAGAGTCGAACACGAAACTTTACTTAAGGTAGTCTAGTGCAAGTCGTCGGTATAGTTAATCTTGCATTGGTAACCTATGTTTTTGTGGAGGTACCATATGGGGCCTATTTCGAATAATGGGGGTGTAAGATGTAATAAGTATCTCCTACACACAAACATGGGTTCTGATGGGACATGATCCGAAAACCCGATAAAGTAGCATTTCAAGTCTCAAAAGTTCACAACTTAACCAGCACTTTACACCTAGAAACATCAGCGTTAAGGGATTTATCTCCCCGAAAGGTAAACTCAACTCAATCCCGTGACCAACCTCTATCGGTAGAAACCCAATCGGCTGTCAGGGCATCCAGTAAGTCCCTTTCCCCTCGTATGGTGATCGATAGCCTCAGTGAGGGATCTATCATTCACTCCCATCGGATAAAGGTAATAGTTAACCAAGCCTCCTGTTAACATTTATTTCCTATGTGGTCATGAAACACATCTCCTACATAGGGAAGGAAATCTCTAAAGTCTAAACGATAAAAAAAAGAAATCTCCCCGTATTGTTAAATTTCTTAAGTGATAAAAATCATAAATCTCTCAAAAATATTTAGCTATGAAATCTAGAAATTTTCAAACCTCATCACAAGAAAACTAGAGTTGTAATACTTCAGATACATATGGCTCCTAGCATATATAAGATTTCGACATGCCGAAACCCAGGTGTGCTCCCAGATACTCAACACTTGGCACACAAAGAACTATAAGGTTCTCAACTCTCTCTCTCTCTCTCTCTCTCTCTCTCTCTCTCTCTCTCTCGTGCTCAGTCTGTTTCATTCAAATCGAAAGCCACTCTTTCTGACTTGAGTATCGAAGTCTCCCCCACCGAACTACCCTACGGTGGTCGTTTACAGGTTCTTCAACCATCTCCAGAAGTAATCGTTCGAATCAAAGGAGTCAGAATCTATAAAATCAAAATCTACTTTCAATAGGTTCCAAGGAAACTTCAACGTGAAGCCAGTAATTTAAAGAATGTCAAACCAAATCTAGAGTAAAAATTGGTATTTGAATAGAGCTAAACCAAAGTTTTTCCCATTTTAAGTCTACTCGTTTTGGCTCAGCTCGATGAGAGAGAGAGTGAGTGCAAGGAAGTTAATTAAAAAAAAAATTAACTTTCTCCTTGCACCCTTCTCATTATCGTACATCTTACATTCAATTTTGTCATAATTTTTTTTCCCAATTCGGCCCATTACCCAAGTCAATGGGCTTATCTTAAAGGAATGAAGTAAATAGGCCTTCGTGCGTGTTGGGGTCCCATTTACATTAAATCCATTTTCACTGGGATGGAATTCACATAAAATAGAAAAACAGTCTGAGGATTAAAAGGGAGCTAAAAAAATGGGCCTTGGCTTTGTAAAGTCCAGACCAAGTCAAGGAATCTGCACATGCAATTTTACTCACTAGGAGCATGTTTCAACCGCACCGCAGGGCAGCATCAAATAGTGTAAATTGAATTTAATTGTATTGAATAGATTGCCAAACTTTTCAAGACTTTTTGACTTTAGTTCATCTTTTCTCACCATGATTATGGTACATTAAAAGCTCCAACTTAGAAGCCAAGAATTGTGCTTCAAATTAATTTCATTTACCGTTTGTTGTATCAACAAATAGTCAATCTAGATATGAAGTTAAATCCCTTAAACAAGATCTCTTAAAAAAAAAAAAAACCTAAAGAGTACTCAAAAAAAAAAACCAAAATTAATCATTACAAAACTTAAATTAGATTATTTAGAGTATACTTTCGATACCGATACTATGCATCAATATATATATATATGTTGTGGTGGTGGGCAAGTCCTTTCATCCTGACAACTGCAAGAAGGCTGCCTCTCCGTTCGTCGCGGATACATTAACTTTGATCTACCTCTTCCATAAATTCAATTTCTTTTTACTCTCATTAACTTTAATCTACAATTCTTTTTTTTTTTTATCAATCAGTATTTAAATTTTATCTGATTATCTGATTCGAGTATTATGAAATTTATTAAAAAATTGACTATCCCAAATCTTTTCTTTTATTTCTAAAACTTATTTTCAAAATCCATAATTAAGAGAATAAAATATTTGATTATTCAATTCAAAAGAATTTAGTAACTTTGATTGACAGTTCATTATTACAATAGTAGCAAGTTTCGAATTTGCTCCCACGCGTATAAGAAGTTCCTTGGTCTGTGTCCCTCTGTTCAAGCAAATTGTTCCCGCTTGCGTTCAAATTCTTTTGTTTCTTTAGTGTTTAACACTTATTCAAAAAACTTTTTCATCAAAAAAAAAAAAAAACTAGGAATTATCGAACTCTCACTTCCACGACAGTAACCACACATCCCTCACTGCCGCATGTTTACCCCGTCGTCAACACATTGGTAACACCTCACTGCCACGTCATCACCACATTTACCACGTCAGCAAATTTTGGCTAACTCCTCTCCTAACAGATTTTGACCTCCTTCATTCACGTTTTTTGCATATATCCCTTGAGATATTGTTTTTATCATCATTTTTCATGGGACAAACTTTGGAAAAATTAGACCTTTTTCTCTCGGTCTCAATTATCTTAAATGGATGAAACTATAAACCTTTGGACAAAAATGTAACACCGGAAAAATCCGGTTAAGATGTTGACTCTAAAATATCATTTGAAATTTCTATACCGTAAAATGTAAAAGAATAATTAATTTAAATATAAATATAGATTTATCATTTAAATTGTACGAGAATTTCTTTAGATTCTCGGTTGATAGACCCTCAATTTTTAAATTATTGGTTACTAGAGTGCTCTATGTTTAGTAGAATTTAACTTCTCTATGAAAAATTGATTTGTTTGGTAGAATTTTAACGTTTGGCGGACTGTTCCTTATTTCCTCGTGGTGACCATCTCTTGATAATTACTACCTCTTGGTACATTATCCTATTTCTCACTTGGTATATTATTTTTTATTTACTTCTTGGTGTATTATTTTTCATTTATCTCTCGTTGGAACATTTGCATCTCTCAAATTTTTTGGTGTTGGAGCACTCGTATTAAATTCTATTTCTCTATTGAAACATTTTCCATTTACTTGTCGATTTTTTTGGATTAAACCTCTCTCGACACTTGCATTTGCATTTACCTATTGGCACTTGAATCATTTAGCTCATGCTACACTTTCATTTATATCTGGGTGTCTTGCAAATACCTCTCCGTCGCCTTGGAAATTATCTCTTGGTTGGCATTTCTGGGTGGCATGCAAATATCTCTCGGTTGACATCGTGAACTTGTAGTCATAGATATTTGAACTCACTCTCAAATCCTAAAATAAATTAATTAATAATAATAATAATAATAATAATAATAATCTTTTCACCGCTAGGTTACTTACAATTTATATTATATACTATATTTTGAATATTCTACATTTTTAATTTGTCTTCCATAAATTCTAATTTTCCTTGCTCATTCATCAAACACATCTTTCTCGACAAAATATAATTTCAAATACTTAAAATACACATGATTGATCTTTTCAATAATCCAAAAAGAGTATATTGAGCACTTTGTACAATTTAGAAGTGTGAGAAAGTTATTAAGCAAATATTAGAAATGAATTTAAAGATAAAAAGAAGAAATGATACTCTAAACCCACGAGACCCAAGTATTTCACCTCATTTTCTAGACTATTTTTCTTTCTTCCCCTAAAGCTAATCGATTCACTATCAAAACTCAAGATTAAAGATTCCAAACTAGTCATCCAACTCATCAAATTTAGATTTTAGCCTAGATTTTAGAGAAGGGTTTGAGAATTTAGAGTTGTCACAAAGGGAAAAATCAATGGGTTTGATGTAATCCGAACCATAAGAACTCTTAGGAAATAAAATTAAGATATTATAATCTTCATATCTCAAGTTTTAACTTGTCTAACTACTAGTCCACTTAGATTTGGAAGATTTAAAGTCACATTAAGTGAGAAAAAGTAGGTTTTGAATGTTAGAGTTTTGGGTTGACTTGGATTGATCGATATTGATAATTTTGGTTTCTTGATGATGTCCCTTAGGAGTTGGATAAAACTAATCGAGGCAAGACCCTTGTAGCGGAGAAATTTAGAGTTGTCACAAAAGGGAAGAATCAATGGGTTTGATGTAATCCAAACCATAAGAACTCTTTGGAAATAAAATTAAGGTATTATAATCTTCGTATCTCAAGTTTTAACTTGTCTAACTACTAGTCCACTTAGATTTAGAAGATTTAAAGTCACATTAAATGAGAGAAAATAGGTTTTGAATGTTAGAGTTTTGGGTTGACTTAGATTGATTGATTGATATTGATAATTTTGGTTATTTGATGATGTCCCTTAGGGGTTGAATAAAACTGATCGAGACAAGACCCTTATAGTGGAGAAATTTAAAAGTGATTACTCTTACCCTCTCTAACACTGTGAGTGAATGGATTGTTATATTTGTTAATGAGAAAATGTTTTTCTTGATTTTTTCTAAATGATTTTCAACTTGAATTTATATAATATTTTATGATTGTGGAGTGTTCCTTAGAAATATCTTGATTTTGAGTTATGAAATTTATACACTTGCGATGTATTTTGTACCGCACTCAACTTCGTCATGGATATTATTGTTAAATTTATGGATTGAAAAGTTTTATTGATTTTCTACGGCACATGATATACTTTTTGCGAAATGGGTATACTTGGAGTGTAAGCACCCATGTATATGTGATCACTAATCTAAACTTCCATAGTCCAATTTGATAACGTAGCATGGAGAGATTGTTAGACTTCAGGAGTAGGCGCAGTAGAGAGATGTCTCTCAATTCCCTGTCGGGTTACTTGATTGCACTATCTCGAATGTCTCAAACTAACGCTAAGGTTTGGGGTGATATTTATGACCGATAATAATTAAAAACCTCTATATGGTTCTACCATTGATCGAAACCAAATCATTTGTGGAGAGATTTTGAGACAAACCCATTGATTTTAAAAACAAGTGCATATTGAACGCTTATTATATTTCATGGAAATAATGGCTTTTGTTGAGGAATGTTAAGATGATTTCATAATGTATTTGTTGAATCAGAAAGATAATTTTGAAAACATTGTTTGACACTCACACACTCACTACTCATTTTTTTACACAATTATGTCATGCACTCCACTTACCGAGTGTTTTTATACTCATTTATTTTTTTTTATTTTTTTTTTTTTAAGAGGAAGTGTACAAATAAGAGTCACTCCACCATTAGCTAGTTCTAATTAAGGAAAAAGTCTTCCCAGACCAACTATTGATATTGGTACTCTTTAGTTGTGGATTTTTGAAGCATGTAGATGGATTTATTGGAGAGCATTTTAAAACTGAAACTAATCATGTAGTATATTTTATATATATGCTTTTTTAAGAGTTGAAACTTGTATTTTGAAAGTCATGTTTTGAAGTGTTAAAAATTTATCTATCTTTTATATCTTTTTTGGTTTAAATATTGTGTGCTGGATTTCTTAACTTAGAAATGGTGTCATCATAATCATGTGTTATCTTGGGGTACATGTTGGTGATGGCACATACTTCTAGATCACGAGACAATTGTTGCAGGCTCGGATCTTAGGGTCGAGGCTAGACAATAAATCAGTTTTGTTATAAGTCACAAGATATGGTGCAATCTAATAGGTGAAATTCTAAAACCACTACAACTACAAAGTGAAGATCCCAAATACCTTGAATGAGTCGACAACTGAGAGAACAAGAACCACCTAGCAATCTCCTACATTCGCAAAACAATTGTACAATTAATCCACATTCAATACGAACAATTTAAGATAGCTAAGAAAATTTGAGAATTTTTGGCCAATAGATATACAACCATTGGACTTGTCTACCAATACCAAGTATGGAGTACTTTTTATCAACTCAAGCAAAAATGAGGTCAATCTATCAATGATTTTCTCACTTGAATGCAACTTCTATGGAACAAGATTGCCCGAGTAAAGGTAAACCCAAACCAAATGCAACTCATATAATTTTTTATGAGCGTGTTCATATCTCATTACTTCATTGAAACCCGCTACCAACTATTGGCACGACAGTGGTAGAATTGATCTCTGAATAAACTGGAATCAGTATTCTCAAAGTTAACTCGGATGTTGTTTTTATATCCACCCTAATGTCCACCAATCAGTTGGACCGATTTGAACGATTTATTAATTTTATCGATTTTGACTAAATTTGATTTCATTCGATTTAACAGTGAAAATTAAATCAAATTATATAACGGTTTCAGATCAAATCAGTCAAACCGACCGATGCGATTCGGTTTTAAAAACGCTGCTCTGTGAGGTGTCTTATTTTCTCTTTTATTTTTTTATTTTTTTTGGGAATCGAACAAAATGGTTTTGAGGAAATACTATTGGAATAATTATTTAATTATTTAGTGTATGTGGTTGGTAGTATAATTGGAACTTGACTGACTAGTCAAAAATCGAGCAAAGTATTATCGTGTAATCGAAAGGGCAACTTTGATTGTAGATTGTGGAATAAAACAAAAGCGTTTTCGGACTTGACGAGGATGTAACTGAACAGAGTTTACTTTGTTAACTTAAAAGAGTGCAAAAGGAGGCAATTTGAGTCCGACTAGAACTCTATTCCATTCCAGCTCGCAAAACCAATTTAAAATTGTACAATTATTTGAAATTTTGATTTTATTCTAATTAAAAATAACTCTTTTAGATTTACGTCATACATTCAGATTAGCTTGACTTAAGAAACGACTCTTTCAACTATTTTACTTAAATCATAAAATAATGAATAACATCAATTACATAGGTAAAATGAGTCAATAATTAAATCTGTATTTAATTTTTTTAAATTTAAATAATTTTAAATTAATTAAAATAAATTAAAAAATATATATATATATTTACGTAGAGTGACGCATAGAATTCGTTTGATTTTTGATGGCTTTCCAAATTCCAACCTCTTACAAATCCGTCAAAGAAAGCAATCTTAGTTTTGAATGTGTAAGTGAAGTACCAGGTCAACGGTTGGGTCCACCACCAAAATCTTAGATAATGTCTTTTATATATGCAAATTCTGTTCTTTAAAGCGAATAGCCGACATTATGGAGCACAAGAACCGTTTGGTCTGCTCGGAAGTCATAACATAATGGCGGTCTTGGCAGAAATCAACGGTCAAATCAAGGGTTCTCCATTCCATTGTTTTATTCACTTCCCTCTCAGTTTTGAGAGAGAAGAGAGAGAGAAACACAACTGTACAGTTTACAAACCCCAAGAAAGATTTTTTAAGAGAGCGATAAAAAAGACTGAAATTATTGCCATGAAAATTTCATGCATCTAAAGTTTTATTCTTAGCTTTAGAATCAGTATTCTCAAAGTTCCAATTATATTGGCACGACAGTGGTAGAAACTTTTGTAGATAGTTGTTGAGAATGTCCTTCTAAATAATGACCTTACTAAAAAAGTCCACATAACACTTTCCCCCTAGCTATTCACATCTTTCTCAGAAAGTCTACCGTCCTCAACAAGAACTATACAGACAAACAGTCTTATAGAACCCAGTTCTCTAAGTTCAGCACCATAGTTAAGAAGTTGGGTTTAAATCTCTTTCTTACGACTCAGCACTTTTTATCCAAGAACACCAAGAGGTATAATTATTGTTCAATTTTACGTGGAAACATGATCATAACTGGTGATGACATGACCAGAATCTCAGCCCTTAAAGTTTCCCCCCATCGATATTTTGAAATGAAGGATTGGGGTCCTCTGAACTATTTCTTAGGCCTTGAGTTCAACTCTTCTTCAGATAGATATCATCTCTCTCAAGCCAAATACGTTTAGAATCTTCTCCCTCAAGTAGATTTTATAGACGCCAAAATGAATTCAACACCTATTGAGCTCAACATCCGTCTCATATCTATGGATGAATATCTTCTTGAGGATGCGACCCTCTATCGACAACTAGTTGGAAGGCCAATTCACCTCAAGTCATTTGGCCTCATATTGATTATGTCGTGCGTTTGATTAGTCAATTCATAGAAGCTCCTTGCTCTATTCATCTGTGTTGTTCTACAGATTCTTCGATGTATCAAAGGTACTTTGTTTCGTGCGCTTCCATTCTCCTCCTTTACCTGTGCTCTGAACTTATCATGCTAATCATATGCTAACTGAGCCAATTGCCTCTCCACAACTGAATATTGCTTCATTTCTGGGTGGCTCTCTAATCTCTTTGCATAGCAAGAAATAAAGTGTCACTGCCAAATCCAACATAGAAATAGAAATTGAATCGTGAACTAACAAATACCACTTTAAAACTTCTATGGTCACATTGGTTTGTTGATAATATAAGAGTCACTAATACTTGTGCTACACCACTTTATTGTAACAACTTCCTTACTGTAACAACAAGAGTACCATCAATGATATATTCCATGAGTGAACGAAACACTCGAGATTAATTAATTGCCACTTCAATCATCAGCATCTTCATAGAACTCTTCAATTCGTTTCTATATGCTCTGAAAATCAACTTACCCATCTTTTTACCAATAGTTATTTCCCCCCGTTGCTTCGTTCATCTCATTTCCAAATTCAAGTGGAAGGCCACTTTACCACTTCGTTGATCTCATCTTTATCAATTTATCACTTTACCACTTCGTGATAGTATAATTAACTCAATCACAAAATTGAGTAATTGAACACATATCCCCAAAAAAAAAGTGTTTAGGCTAATTAACTCCATCACAATGCGACTGAGCACAATTTAAAAGAGTCATTAGGCTAAATTGTGATTGAATTCAAAAAAAAAAAAAAAAAAATCATCGACCTTCATTTGTATGATCGAGTACGAGTCAAAAGAATAATCAAACTTAATTGTGGCAATTTTATCTCCTAATCATTGTAAATATATCAAATATGCCAGAGTCTTTCATGTATAAATATCCCCACTATATAAAATCCAAAAACACCAAATTGAATACAAAGCCCTAAAATTTTCTCTCTTCTTTGTAGACTCGTCTAGTAGCATTGCTATTGTAGAATAGCTATTACAAGTCAAAATTGTCGCACTTTTATTTATGCATACATATTTCTCTTGTCAGATGATACTCTTTCAGCAGCAGAATGAGTCCTCTTGCTACTACTTCCCGCATCTTTTCTTGAGATAGGACGTTGCATGATTCGAATTGGAATCCCTCCCAAATCAAAATCTTCTTTCAGTGACTTGGTTAAAAATCGAATTTCACTGTCAGGCAACTCCTTCTTCCCACTCAAAAATGCAACAAATGTGGGTGGTCGGGCCTTCACTTGGGTGAAGTATTTGACCTTGGGTTGAGTGGCCTGATCTTTCCAAGAATGCCGGCTCATAACCTGAACATGAACACGAAGAGTGAGAATCATGCTAGGGGAGTAAAACATCTACCATGGGAAGCTGATGCGTAAATGCTTACTAACCTTCCTTACCCACCGATTTAGACGGGCTGTTGGCAACCTTAAACACCATTTCTCATAAGTATCAACAACCACATTCATGACAGATACCCTGCCCCTTCCCTCTAATGCGGAAACAAATACAACAGGAATTCCAGTGACCTGAGGACAAGTCAAAAATAACATTAGCACGGATAACATTTTTTGCAAAGGCGCTATTCCAAGATTTCAATCCCATAAAGGAGAATTTCTAAATGTTGTACTCCAATGAGGCAGTGCAAAGAAGTGCACCATGGGTACTTTGAGCTTGTTGCCAAATAAATGTTTTTTATCACATGCTAAATCAATCACTCGCACATAATTCTGAGATATTCCAGGATGAGTATGGTGCCATGACAGCAGACTAAAATGAGATTAAGAAGAAAAAGAAAATGCGCCACCACCCAGTAGGTATTAGTCAATATTAAGCCTCGACTTACGGTTCTGCGAAGAGTTGTAAATCAGCAGCTCTTGCACTTTATCTATAATATGTATATATAGCATTGTACGCAAAAATAATGCCCAGTAGTGAAGCCTCAAAAAGCTAAGTTGCACGAGTTCAAAGAAAGTAGTTACGTGCATGATTAAGAATTCTTCCCAAGGCAATAAGGAATAACATCTTATTGATGAGAAAATAGAATGAAGGATGAAGCAATGGACAAAGTAATCAGGATGACTGGATCACATTATTGAAGATTGTTCATGGACTAATTACAAGACTACAGCAAATAATTAGGCCTCATTCGGATAGCACACACAGGAATGATACCAAAGTCACTCCCATTACAATGTTTGTGGTTGCTAAGTTATGGTTTCGCAATGGCCAGTTTGGGAATTGAAACCAGCCAAGGCCTGTTTTGCAAAACCCATGAGAAAGTGGTGGGGGTGAGGCAGAATGGCAATAGCAGATTCAGGAAAAGAAAAGGGAAAAAAACAGAGTCATTTACGAGAAATTTCCCTCAAGATCCACGATGCCCGTGCCCTTCCTCTTCTCAATCTCTCTTTTCTCCCTTCATCTTTAACCATTTGCATGTCTTATTCAATCCAACAATGAAGATGAGAGGGTAACTCGCAAATCTCTCTGTCCCTCTCTCCCTTCAAATTTTCAACCCAATATACCTTATTCAACCATTCTATGAGTTTTTGGGTTTTTGTTTAATCTCTTTAGCTATGTGAGTGTATAGGCATCAAACGGGTTTTAATTTTTCAATTCAAATTTCTCTTCCCTATTTTTGGCTTTCATTCAACCATTCTATGAGTTGAATGGAAAAAGTACAAGAAGAATTTGGTTTTAGGATTTAAATTTTGCTCCCCAGTCAAGAGATGCCCAGAAATTTTTTCAGATTCCAAGCACCTTTTGCAGGCGCAAATGTTTTTCACCTCAAAATTTGACTGTTTCTCCATCCTTGTAATGTTATATAATTTGTGCATTCAGCAATCATGCTTGAATTATGAAGACCACTCATCATGCACAAAAAAAAAAAAAAAAAAAAAAGCCTGAAAGCTTTATTATTTTTTCTTTCAATGATAAATATTTCTTTTAACTAGATTGGAAATGAGTTTGCTCATAGTCTAGCTTCTTTGGGTTGTAATTCTTTCAGGTCTGGTTTACTGAAAATAAGTTCACTTCCTGTGGAAGTGCTTTTTGTTGCTATTTAGGACAGAGCTTCTGTGTTCATTTTTGGTTGGTCTTGGCTTTCCAATGCTTTGATTAGTTAAAAAATATATACGTTCTTTAATGTAATCATACAACATTCTCTCGATATATAATAAATGTCAAGGTGCATTTAAAAAATTAATTTCAAGGTCTCATTCCCAACTTTCATTCTTGAATGTTTCCAAACACAAGGACCCAGAATCATTCTCAAATGCAAATTTTATTCATCCGTAATCCTAAACAGTAAGAACAGAAGGATGGTATCATACTCATACCCAAATTATTTGGAATTATTCTCATTTCCATAGGACATCTAAATGAGACCTAAGTGAGAAAATAATAACAAAAGATGTTCCCAACTAGGAAATTCATCATTAGAGGAAGAATAAACACATGGATAGGCATCCTCAAGAAACAAAAGGTGTTCAAACAGGAAAAGGAATAGTGAGTTACAACAGGTCATCCAAGAAGCACCCTTCAAAGCCTTCGAACAATTGAGAAGGAATCACTTAAAAGAGGCTTGCCACCATAATTAGGCTAAAAAAACAATTCTATCCCAAACAAGATTAATATCACTGAAGATTCTTAAATACCTCTCAAGCAAGATACATCAAATCACAGCTAATTTAGCACAAATCCAAAATCTTCTAGCATCCTTCTGAAACCTTTGATTTTAGAAATCAAGAAATCGTCCAATGTAGCCGGGCATACCCAACTCCCAAGTACATCAAAAAGTCCCATATGAACTTACAGTGAAGAAATAAATGATTTTGATTCCCCTTACTTCTCTCACATAGGTGAGAGATCATTAGCATTATGAAAGCTCTATCTGTCCACCTAACTCACAACAGGTCATTAGTATTAATCCAATAAGGGATGAGTGACCAAATTAAAGCTCTAAACCTAGAACTTAACTTCCCCAATGAGATCAACAAAGAGAAAGGAAGGTTATGAGAATCTGGGGTAATATGGTCGTAAAAGGTTTTGCAAGAAAAGGCTCCAGACACATGAACTCTCTAAACAATCCTGTCACATAAGAGACTGACTGAGTTAATTAAACTACTAATGGAAGTCATTTCAACCATTAGGATTATCGAAGATATTCCAATAATTACCGTTAATGAGATGGAGTCCAAAACTTGGCAATGGGAGCATTACAAGCAGTAGAAAAACCAAAAAAAAAAAGGCTAAAGGAAAGTCTGGAAGTCATATGAAAAACCTGTGATACAACTTTCATGGACTTGCATGAGCGACAGATGATCTAATTAGGGCATCCATCCTGCTAAGGGACAAACTCAACAATCACTTCATACCACAAAGCTACTGGCTCTACAGATAATCTCAACAGCCACTTTCCAGCCAAAGAACAAGAAATTTTTTGGACTTCACATGTCCAAGAGCAGGACCACTTTAGATGAAGTTATCTAGCCCATTCTCCTACTTAGTACATGATCTCTCCTCTTCAAATTAGATCTTAATCACAGAAAATTTCTCATCAATTGTCCTAGCAAACTGGCAAAGTCTACCAGTATCTTGAAGAGAAGCAACTGATGCAGGGGGTACAAGAAAGATGAATAATCTTAATATGACCACCTAGACTGAGAAGAGATCTCTTCCACTCATTCAACAACTTAGAAACCTTAGAGACAAGTGGATCTTAAAGATCTCAAATCACCACCGAGAGGAACACCTAAATAGGAGATGTGCCAAGTATCCTTTACACATCTCACCAAGACGCAAACGCATCTAAGACACTATCTTAAATACAAAGGCAAAAGATTTTAGTTTTTACAAATACTGGAAACAACTTTAGGCCCCCAAGCTTCAAAGTTCTTTTAAGGCATCTATCTTTTGATAAAAGAGGCACTTTTGGTAACTCTGACAAGTTTGACAATCCTACATGGCTGTTGAATGCATATGTGGCATTTCCATGTCATAAAAATTGAGGACACGAAATTTTCACGTCAAAAAAAAAAATGATGTGCGATATCCACTTAATCAAAATTTATATTAAAAAAATATATATAAAATAACAACGACAATAAAATTTGGAAAATTTTAAATGTAAAAAAATTGGGAAAAGGAAAAACAATTGAATAAACAATTTTTTTCCTTCACCTATAAGTGCTAGTCTTTGCCAAATGATAGACGCATTATGAGAGTCTTTCAAAGGTCAAGGACAAGATTTGTGCCGCAATTCAAAGGCTAATAAGGGACTTAACCTTTTCAAAAAATTGATGGCTACAAAAAGGGAACATTATCTAAATCCAGCCTATTGTCCAAAAGGAGCAACTTCCTATCATTTCAAAGTCAATGTAATAAAGACAAATGTATAATTTATACGCTGTCATAGGAAATGCCCAAAGAAAACAAAAAGGGTAATAAAATATTAGTAAACCAAGGAATTGTCAAGTTGACTTGACAACGCTGAGCATAGCCTATTCAATTGTTGAAACTATGTTTGGTAAAAATATTCAGCATAAAAATACATTATTCCCTCAGCAAATCACCAAATGCAAAGAAAGCTGCAAACATGACATATGTATCAGAGTATAAAGTTCCAAGATATCCAACAAAAATACATGGCATCCAAATTTAAATTTTAAAAAAAATAAAAAAAAATAAAAAAATTCTAAGCAAACATATCAGAATATAGTAATAGCACTATAAACTATTGGAGTTGAATCAAAATTTTTAAAAATATTTGATACAACAACAACAATCTAGATCTTCTATCCCAAATTTTGGGATCGGCTATTTGAGAGGCAGATATAGAGAAAAATTAAATTAAATTAAATTAAAAATTTTTAAAAATTGTTAATTTAATTTGTGCGGATTCTCCTACGTTACTCATTCCTATCTAAGACCATCTCATTAACTAAACTCACAACTATCATATCTTTACGAAAAACTTGCAACCAAATTTTTAATGGTCTACCTCTACGTTTTACTAAATCTCTTATATTTAAGTTCTCGGTTTTCCTAATAGATGCATCTTCGGGTCTTTGTTGCACATGTCCAAACCATCTCAGATAGTACTCTCTCATCTTATCCACAACTGAACTAACTCTCAAATTATTACGTATCTCTTCATTTCTAATTCTATATTTTCTAGTTTTGCCACTTATCCACCTAAACATTCTCATTTCAGATACAACCATTTTATATTTTTGTTATTGTTTAATGGTCCAACACTCAATATCATACAATAGAGTAAGTCTAACTGCGATTCTATAGAATTTTTCCTTTAAATATAATGACATCGCACGATCGCAAAAAACTCTGGATGCGCTTCTTCATTTCATCCAACCAGTTTGAATCTTATTGTTCACATCTCTATCTATATTGTTATCGTTTTGAATGATAGAACCAAAATATCTAAAGCACTCATTTTTTGATAGGTCTCTTTCTTCTAATTTAATCATTTCTTCATCATCTTGATGATTATCACTAAATCTACATTTTATATACTCAGTTTTAGATCTACTCAATCTAAATCCTCTAAATTCCAGCATGACCATCCATAACTCTATTTAGTATTAATACCCTCTGTAGTTTTATCAACCAATACTATATCGTCTACAAAAAGCATACACCATGGTATTCATTTTAGATTTTTTTTTATTTCATCTATCACCATTGCAAAAAATATGGGGCTTAGTGCTGAACCTTGATGAAGCCCAATGTTGATAGGGAAGCTATTACACAGACCCCCACAAGTTCTTATATTGACCACAATTCCTTCATACATATATCTAATAAGATTAATGTATTTCAAAGAGATCGTTTTCTTCATCAACGCATACCACAATACATCTCTAGAAATCCTATCATATGTTTTTTCTAGATCAATGAATACCATATATACGTCTCTCTTCTACGCTCTAAATGTCTCCATCAACTATCTTAACAAGTGAATTGTTTCAGTAGTAGATCGTCCTGACATAAATCCAAATTGATTCTGAAATACACTTATCTCCGATTTCAATCTATATTCTGTCACTCTCTCCCATAACTTCATAGTATAACTCATGAGTGTAATTCCTCTGTAGTTAGCACAATCTTGTATGTCCTCTTTATTCTTATACAGTGGTACAAGTGTGCTCTCCCTCCATGGTTGAAGTATTTTCTTAATTTGCCATATTTTGTTAAAAAAAACCGTTAACATTATTATGCCGAATTCATCCAAATATTTCCATACCTCAATAGGAATGCTATCAGATCCTATGGTTTTGTTATTCTTAATTCTCTTTAAGGCCTCCTTTGCTTCATGCAACCAAATGTTACATTTAAAATCTCTATTAATCTCCTCTACAGGTATGGCGGTATTTCCTCTACCTATTGTACTCTCAACGTTAAAAAGGTTATCAAAATAGTTCCTCTGCTGTTTTCTTATGTATTTGTCCTTTATAAGTATACTATTAGTTTCACTCTTAATACAACTAAAATCATTTAAATCTTTTCCCTTTATCTCCCTTAGTTTGGCAATTATGTAGATCTCTCCTTCTCTGTCTCTAATTCTAGTCTCTTGTATAATTCGTTATACATCTTACTTCTCGTGAATAATCTTTTTTATATCTTTTTTTGCACTTTTGTATTTTTCAAATGCCTCACTGCTTCTATCATTTTTAAGCTTCCTTAGCACTCTCTTTTGGTCCGAATGACAGTTTATATTTTTTCGTTCCACCATCACGACTCCTTGCCTATTGGAGCCCAACCCTTAGATACGACAAGAATCTCTCAACCTATACTCTTTTAATCTTATTAGACGTCTATTTCCATATTATTTCTATAACAAACCATTTTGTTACTTCAATTACTTTGTCTCTGAAAATCGTGACTTTTTCTTCTTTCAAATTCTACTACTTAATTCTTGGCTCCACAAATGCTCGACGCTGTCTTTGCCTTTTAAGCACACAGACGTCTAAAACTAAAAACCTTTACTGAGTTGCTACACTCTTCCCCGATATAACCTTACAATCCTTACAAATCATTCTATTAGCTCTTCTAGTGAGAAACAAATCTATTTGGCTAACATTCGACCCACTTCTATATGTAGTTATGTGTGTCTCTTTCTTCTTGAAAAATGTATTTATGAGTGCTAAGTCAAATGTTACGGAAATATTACCTCCTGTCTCATTCCAACTATCAAAACCAAAGTTTTTATGTACAGTTTTGAATCCCTAATTTTTATCTCCTACATGTCCATTTAGATCTTCCCCAATAAATAACTTCTCTCCACTAAATATGACTTGTATTAATTCGTCTAAATTTTTTCAAAATTATTTTTTACTAATTGCATCTATACCTATTTGGAACGCATACACACTAACTACATTGACTACTATTTTTCCATTTACTAACTTAAAAAATATAATTTTATCTCTCTTTCTTCTTATCTATACTACATCCCCTAGTAGGTCCTTATGTCCAATTACTCCTACCTCATTCTTAATTCTATCCCTACCTGTATACCAAACTTTATGACCATAAGACTTTATTATTTTAGCCTTCTCTCCTACTCATTTAGTTTCTTATAGACACATAATATTAATTTTTTTTCTATTCATTATTTCTCCTATCCCTCCCAACTTTGCGGTTAGGGATCCTATGTTTCAAATAGCTAGGCAAATCCTATTTCATGGACTATCTTATTTACCCGCACCCTAATGACTCTTGTTAACTTGCCACTACACCCGGGATCCAATGTAGCGCGTCGCTAAAGGGAAAACGCCCTAAATTTTTTCCTATATTTGTCTTCCATTTTTTAATTTGACAAAAGATTTTACGCTGACTGTCGGTCTGTCACAACCCTACTCATTTACCCAAATTTGGGACCGGTCGTGGCGGATTTTTTCAAATAATGATATAAAAATGAGTTTTTTTAAAAAAAAAAAAAAAGGAAAAGAAAAGGAGTTAAAAAATATCAAGACAATAATAAAACTTATAGAATTTATGTTATAAATATATCGATATGAGTTTGGATTACTCTATATTTTATTAACTTTAAATTCATAGTAATATATTTTATAATAATAATAATAATAATAATAATAATAATAGTGATGGGCAAAGATTTTTATCGGTAGCTAAGTTTCTCCATTTTCTTTTTTTTGGGGGGGGAGCTTGCTAAGTTTTTTAATTGAGAATATTCCTTTGGTAACTTTTTACAGATTCTATTACTTGAGAAATGCAACTCCATGCAACCGGTGGAAAGTATAAGAAACAACTCTATGGTGCAGAAAACTTTTAGAAACTATATCATTCTTCTCTGGTTGATATAGAGGATAAAGAATATTTTTTGGGATCTATTTGAGGGTGTAAGGGGTATTTGAGTTTGAGCATGGGAACTCAAACTAGATTATTATTTATTGTATTAGCATTTTTCTAGAACATTAGAAAAAGGAACCAGGGTATCTCCGTGGACATAGGCAAAGACTACCAACTACCAAACCACATAAGTTTTTGTCTTTCGCATTATTCATGTTTGGTTTTGTGCATATTGTGTTTGTGACATCTTCTTGGTTTCAGGCATATTTCCGACAATAAACTATAAAGATATACAAAAGTAATCTTCATTCAACACCATCATATTAGAAAAAGAAGTAACAAGATTTATGCTGGTTTCTGCTTTAAACACACTGATGTGTATCTTGTCCACAGTTGTAAAACAAGGCAAGACTCTGGCTAAATTCAAGCAAAAGTACTTGCTACTGTAAGATAAATAAGGTCATGTTGCAATAAACTCACAAACCTGAGGTATGATAGTCTGAATTTCTTCTGGAACAGCTTGCATGACCTTTTTACGTAATTGTGGATCCCCCCTTAATAGATCCATCTTATTTACAACCACGACCAGCCCCCGTCCTTCTTCTACTGCTTGTCTCACTATTACAACTTCACCATGCTTCATGCTACTTCTAGAATTAGCAATCTACAATTTCATCACATGCCAAACAGATGAAGTAACTAAGATATCACGTTGGTAGACATAACAAATGAAACACTTGATGAATTTTGAGTATATTTTGTTGGTGTGTGAAACTGGTGGATAACCCTAACAAAAGATTCACAGTAATTAACTCCTAAGGAATGAACCAGGGATGTGGCTTGTCCACAAGCAAGAAAAACAACAAGACTTGATGCAACAGAAAAGCTTAAGGATTCTAATACAAGGATTTCAACTTTGCAGAACAACAAGAAACAACATAATGGGGAGCTCTATCATGTTATCTTAAAATGCAGGTCAGATTTTGAGTGCTAGGACATGTGGTCCTGCTGAAATTACGATGACAGAGTCATACAAGGAACATAGCATAGGTTTTACTGACTGGGAGTAATAGAAATCAGTTTTCAGACAAAAGAAAGAGGGAGAGAATTAGTTTTTAGCAGGACAATTAAAAGCGCATTAGCTTCTTCTGAAAAGAATTTATAGATTTTTTTTCTTCTACAATTTCGATACACTAAAAATCATTAGAGAACATCCACAGTGAATTTTCAAGGTCTTCTGCTTGTTTGATACCATCAACAAGTGCCATACAAGTATCAACTTGTTTTTGGTTTCAGAGAAATGGAAACAAAATTTATATGTGCTATGAAAGACCTTTCGCTAGGCATATTACAAATCAAATACTTGCAAAAGAAAAAACCTCATCTGAATTTGGTACCCTTAAACTGATATTTGTATTTTTATAAAAATGTAGATTAGCAGTTGAATAGTTCTGAGGCTTGTAGCTTTGTGTCAGCAAGGACCATAAACCCCCAAAGAGAGCTAAAGCATTTACGTGGGAAAAAGTTGGGGATATTAAAGGCTTGCAAGCAACAAGCAACAAACCTCTTCCGCATCAAGGACCAAAGCAACTACATGAGCCCTCATAAGATTCTTTCTTGACTGCATGATGCTCAAGGATGAAGGCCCTTTCTCCTCCAGTTTCGTCCTTTGCAACCAACCAGCAGTGTCAACCTAAAGCAAAAAACCATCAGCAGAATCATACAACCAAATGCGCCCAAAGTTTGAGCTTAAAATGATGGAGAAGGGTGTGCTTATTATGTTATATCTTAACACTTCCCCCTAACATGTGAGACTAAGGTCCTAAACACATAATGTAGTACATGAGGTCAAAGGGTCTGGCAAGTTTTGAACTAAAAACATTTTGCTCTTATACCATATCTAACAACTAATTTACCAAAAAGATTTGAGGTTAAGTGGACAAAGAACAATGTTTATTATTTCGTATCTTAACAAATAGCAAAATTTGTACAAATAAAAGCTTACAAGATATAATGATTAGCAGAACACAAACAACCAAGAGATGACAGTAAATTCCACAATATGATAGACAGCATAAGCAACACTTCCACACTATGACACCAAGATCTTGAACTTTTATGCAAAGATCTTGACTATCACTCAGTTTCATGGATAGCCATAAATTTACCAATTTAAGAATTGCAAAGAACTTCACTCTACATTCAAACTCCAATAACAATAGGCAAAAGATTAACAAATAGAGAGAGCAGACAAAGCAAAGGACAGATTCTTTAAACATGACATAGGCCAGAATACAACAGAAACGTTGACAACCTCTGGTACACCTAACACTAAGTTGATCAAATGTCATCTCAAAAAGTAATGAGAACAACAATTTGTCCAAATTTTTAGCAGCTTGTATACCAAAGAATGCACTAAGGGATTTTCTAGAGCAAGTTGGACAAGGTGGACAACCAGGAGAGGTTCTCTGAAAGTGTAGCTACATATTCCAATCCCATTCCTTGTGCTTCATTTCTTCCTACACTCACTAACCCAATATCAGGGTTTTATGCAAAGAGGCCCCACATGTGGTACTACAATATTCTAAACCTCTAATGCATCAAACTACAAGCTATCCATTATATGCACTGTTAGTCAACAACTAAAATGTCCCAAGGATAACCAAATCCCTTAAAAACCAAAATGTCACATGGTACTCAAAGCCAACCACCAAACGTGGAGAGTCCAGATATGCGGTGTGGAGAGAATAGTTACTAGAATCACTCTATCATCTATCAATCTTCAATCACAATCATGCAAACCAATACAATATACTTTTGCACTTAAAATTGAGTCTAGGTTTGAACAAAACAATATTTTAATCAAAATAATAATTACAATATTCAATAGTTGTTCTTTTCTTTTATTTGTTTTAGTACTACTTACAATCTACTTTACATATACCTACCAATAAACACAATAAAAACATATGAAGGGCTTTATATAAGCAAACTCACCTCAAATAACAGTTCAAGCATTAACCAAGCCTATCTCCCTCGTAAAATGTACCAGGGTACATAATGTACCACATTCCTAAACCAGTAACTTACACCATATTGTATTGTACCAGAATCTAGGTAACATTGGTATAGAAGCATTACCTCCTTTTCTTAAGAAGATATTTCTTCTAAAATTTGAACTAAAGACTTCAAGTAAAGATACAAGCAACTTTTACCAGTGAGCTAACTATGCCCATAAGTCCTGAGAGTTCAACCTAAATATCTTACAAATGACATTTCTTCCCATTCCAACTGGACTTGAATTTGATGCAAATAAACACCCGATCAATAATTTGTTTTTAATTATGTCCCTTGATTTAGATCTGCAGAGCTGACTTGGAGAACAAGATCAACAAAATAAATGAAGCAACCAGTGAGTCCCTTATTTACTTTTTGCTAATCCAAATGAAGAGTGTTCATTCAATAGAAAATAATGTACATGGAGTTTCAACTCAAGACTCAATTCTGAAATATTCATGAAAGAGAATCAAATACTCCTATAAATGAACATCAAGTTCTAAATGAAAGTCAAGTAGAATCAGGAAATTAAAAAGAGAACCGTCTAGAAGAAATGCTTACCAGAAAAACAGTTCTCCCTTGAAACTGAAACTGAGCTCTAACTGAATCTCTTGTCAAACCAGCCTCTGGCCCAACCAAAACACGCTCTTCTTGCAGTAAAGTGTTCAACAATGTTGACTTTCCGACATTGGGCCGCCCTACTATTGCTAACTGCAATGGCAACTTTGATTCCTCGTCACCAGGGGAGCTTCTTTTCAGTTTTTCTTGATCTAGGACAAGTTGAAAATGGTATTTAAGTTAAAGAAAGATAGTTTTGCATGAAATAAATTCATGAAATATGTCTTTCCAACTTTCTTACATTTGGGTGCTCTATAGCCTTGTCAACGAAAAATATCCTCCAATTATCAATAATACATAGCAAATGCTAGAAAATATATTGCCTTTTTACACATCAAGAGCCTGTTTCTGGTTTCCTGGATCTCAGCAAATAGTTCTTGTTGGTGAATCGCATATTACAATAAACTTGAAAATATTTAGCATTTCACCTGAACAAGGCATTCTAAAGAGAAATGTATATTAACAGACCATTTTATGCAGAAAATACTTTGCTCGTAGAATGTCCAGTCCTCAGCCCATAATGACCTAACAGGCTTAGCTATATGGGGGCCTTAGATCAATGTGTTTCTCCAACCCCCTCTAGGATTCTCGTGCATATGCACCGGGTTAAGTCCATATTATATAGTTTCCGTAAGAGAGGAAAACAAATTATTACAAATGTCTTCCTTAAGTCATGATGAAGGCGGTACATTAGCACTCTGAACCTGCCTATGCCCACACTGATAAGTGAAAAATCCCATGCTTTCTTATTTTTTAATGGAATCATCAAGACACATTTTAGACAGATATCTGATAGGTTCTAAATCAAGGAAACTATACTTGATATAAGAGTCAACATATCCATATAGAAGCTAAAGATTGCACAGTATCCTTCCTCTAATTTCCATTTAAGCATACATGGTCTTCACACACTTGTAAGTTATAACTAAGGAGCAGATTGTATTACTTAGGCCATTAGTTCTGTATTTCACATGGAAAAATGTCTAATTTGGAGGAGGCATTTATTTAAACAGCAGGCAGCAAAATTTCTGAAGTCAATTATAGCTCTTTCTTTATACATGTACATCTCACTAGCATACAACCATATAATTGCATTGCCATTATAAGAAACAAAAAAAAAAAAAGAAAACAACAACAACAACGATAATAATAAAGTAATAATAAGAAGTTAAGCAAATGCCTCAAATATATGTTTTGAGATAAAATCAGAACGAAAATCCGAATTACTATCTTAGAATAGGTTTTATTACATACCATTTAAGACTTTTAGGGCGTATTCCTCAAGCAAAGGCTGTAGAGCTTCATAAAGTTCAGCCATACCCAATCCAGTTTCGGCAGATATAGCTATTGGATCCCCAAATCCTAATTTATGGGCTTCAGCAGCTGCTGCCATAAGTGAGCCAGCACTGTCATCAAGTGACTCGCATTTATTCATCACCAAGATAGTCTTGATACCAGGTGCATGCCTTCGCAACCATTTTCTAACCTCTATATCCATGGGTTGCAACCCAGCTCTAATCTCAATGGAAGAATAAAACGCTCAACAGATGTATTCCAAAGAGACCAAGACACCAAAATCAAGTGAAGTCAAGAATATGCCCAAACACAAACAATTATAACATTTGTTCCGATCATATACAAAGAATATCAAGCATAGAATAATTATCTCTATCTAGTATTCATGTTAAACTGCAAGGAAAGCATACTTCCCATGGTTTATTTCATGACTCATAAATTACTCAATTTGTGCATGAGGGAAGTCATTTAAGCTACTGATATTCATTACAAAGTTAAAAGGTATGAACCAACTGACCTCACATCTATCAGAAAAACAGCAAATTGTGACCTTGATAGCACATTTGCAGTCATTTCTGCAGTTCTCTGAAGAATAGAACCAGAAGTCGCTGCAGTTTCCAGTCCAGCAGAGTCCAGAACTTTAAAACGTAGATCACTCAATTTTGCAATGCCTTCACGAACATCCCGAGTCACATGATCATCAGGAGTATTGTACACAAGAGCCTCCCTCCTCCGAATCAAACTAAAATGACATCAAAAGGAGATAAGGGAAACGAAGTATAAATGTATGTATTGGAGAGACACCTTAAACATGATATCATAGTTGTAATGAATTCCAACAGTTAAGGAACAACTTCATCTGAAGTCCAACCGGTTAAATAGAGCAGATTTTCCCACATTGGGACGGCCAACAATTATCACAGTGGGCAGCAGGTCAATGTCCATTTTGGTGAAATCCACTTCCTTCAACATTTCCTGATCAGAATTGTCAACATCACACAGAGAAGAGCCCGGTAATGCATCTTCTGATCCACTTCCTGGCCCACAAAATCCAGCACTTGGCTGAACATGAATAGCATATGGAAGTTGGCAGGGCTTCCATCTCAATATTGCTCTTCCAGTGGAACCATTTATACAAGTAAATTTGGATAGAACCCCTGGAAACCAATAACCAAATGCTATCATTTCAAAAATAAATTAGACAACTTGAACTTTGGCAATGCAAACACCAAATACAAATTTATTAATACATAGATAACCCGCCCCCAACACACACAAAAAAAAGGATAACAGGAAAAATATCTTGTGCACACAACCACCACACAACATGTACATAGGCTATTTAAAAACCAATAATGCCAGAGACACCAAATGGACCAAATCCTACCCGGCAGTCCAACTGAGCAAGTTTTTAAAATTTTTCTGCTTGATTTGAAAGGTATTTACGACCTATTGAAATTCTGGACCTTTAATCCCTACTCATGTGGATGTAGCATTAATCTTTAAAAATATATACTTATTATAAGTAAAATCTAGAATTAACGTGTTGTGTCTAATGGACTTGTGAGACAGAAACACTGCCATAACATAGGACAACATCATGGGTGTGGCTTATGAATTGCAACTGAAGACAGAATAGGCAGAAAACAAAAAAGGCATAGCATAAGCAGTAATCAAATATTTCAATGATTTTGATTAATAACCTGATGCAGCCCTAAAATGACGATAAGTTGAATGGAAATGGAAAGAATTTATGAAGCAGCTGGGTCGAGCAAGAAGAAGGCGATGACGGTGAGTGAACCCCGTTTCGGTGCAAAGCTTTCGAAGCCACGAAAGAGCCATCCACACACAAAAGAGAGGTTTTCCTTTCTTTCTTTCTTTCTTTCTTCTTCAAATCCAAAATTTACATGTTTTTGAAGTAGAGAGAGAAGCTAGGGCAACACTAGAGAGAGAGAGAAACAGATAAAATCTACATGCAGTCGTCGCTTTGGTTGGGAATCGTGGTTGAAGACGGGTGATGGCTCAGTTGGAGAGAGAGAGAGGGCCGGGTGGGGGGAGAGGGGCGGGAATCAGACGAAAACCTAGTTAAGATGCAACCGTTGCATTAATATTGCTCTTTTGAGTTAGTTTGGTTGGCCTCTTTGGGGCGGAGGCAGGTCGGAGCCGGAGCCGGTGCCGGTCACGTCCAGGTGGTCCTCATTTGGCATTAGACTTCTATTACAGGATTTTGATTTTTCATTTTTTTTTAATTTAGTAGATAAATTCGTTGTTATTTATTTTCACAAATATAAGTTATAACAACGTTTTGGTAAAAATTTATGATTGAGTAATGATATTGAACACTTTATCCGTATAATTTATGGTTTTAGAGTTTTTTATTAATAGGAGGTGATTTAAATTGATTATTAAATTGGATTCAAACTTAGAACTTAGTGTAATTGATTAATATTAAAGGTAGGTTTCAACTTTACAGATATCAGCTTTTTTTATTTGAACGGGTATTCTAAGAGATAAAATAAAATCCGTAAAAAATCATCAGAAGGTATTCTAAAAGGAAGACTCCGACGTTTAAGTCAGAAAAAAAAGTTTTCGATATAAATGAAACAGGGTGAACAAAAGAGGGCAGAGGATGAGAGTCATGTGGTTTATGTATCGAGTGTATTGTTTCAAGAGAATATACCTAGACAATGACATGCCAGATGCCTTTATAGATCGATATCGCATGAGTCGTGTGAAGATCAATATCCCATGAGCCGTGTGTACTGGGAGCATTGCAACCTTAGTTTTCTTATAAAAATGACCGAAAATCTCTTAACCCCATAGTCAAATATTCTCAAAAAATTTAGAATTTTATCACTTAGAAAATTTAACAAATCAATGAGATTTTTTTCCTATCGATTAAATTTCAAAAATTCCCTTCCTTGTTAAAAAGCTATACCCGAAATTGAATATTACCTCTAATCGATGAAAGGAAACGATCAGCTCTTTACTAAAGCTGTCGATCACCAACCGAAGAGAAAAGTATCATTTTGAGCTTACTGAATGCCCCTGCAGGCCACAAACCACTTAGGCCACTACTGATAGAGATTATCCAAAGTGTCAAGTCGTGTCTACCCTTCGGGGAGATAAATTTCTACTTATTAACACATCTAGATGTGATATGTTTGTTGGATCATGGGCTTATAAGACTGGGTGTTATCATAATAAGCTTTTAGGTGTGAGATGTTTGTTGAATCATGAAATCTATATCACTACTCAATTTATATTCAATTAATGACAAATTATTATTAGCTAAATTTCTTTGAGAATTGTATCATATTATCCTTCCCAACCAATTTCACAATAAGAAAATATCTTCAATGTCAATGAAGTTAGATCCTAGCTCAAACTTATTAGTAATTAAACAACTTACCACAATGAATCTTTTGGTATCCACTCTACTTCCTTTTTGTCCAATTTCATATAAGATTCTTGTTCTTTTTATTTCTTATCATTAATTAGATTTTAAACACTTCCTCCCTTCTTTTTTCTATTTTTTTTTTTTTAACTTCACTTCTGGAATTGGAATCGGAACCTTTTGAAATCCTATTTGAAACTAGAACTCAAATTAAAAATGAAACTACAGGCTGGATGGAATTCAATGCATCAAAAAGTCTCTTTTGAATCCACCCGTGCTAGAAGCCCCAAATCTTCGAAAGCCACCCATACTATACTTTGGTTACATTAAAATAATCGGAACCTTTTGAAATCAGAACTGGGACTATTTGAAACTAGAACTCAAATTAAAAATGAAACTATCCCTTTACACAACGATTCCAATTCCTCTAGATCTAGACTAGGTATCGACAGTACTGGAACCATAACCATGTATTAGATAATTTTAGATATTCTCTTTTTAAATGAGAGACTCAATAAAATTAAATAATTGAGAAGTTAATAATATATTTCATTTATTTGAACTTAATTACGGGTATTATATAGGAGGATGGGATGTAAAAATATATAATGGTTCTTGACAAAATAGATAATAATTTGTTATTTTTGAAATTAATATGATATTTATTTTAGAGTAAAACTCTAAGTGGAATTCATTGGAGTTGAAATATTGGATAATGTCGGAAGTTAAAATAAATATGTTCTAAGTAAGAGTGTTATTACACTTTAGTCGAGTCGGATAGTGTTGATACCCAAATTCGGCTTGAGTGTTGTTTAAGTGAACTCAAGCTTATCAAGTTTGCACTTTTCGAGCTTGAGCTCGAGCTCGAAATGTCATCCGGTAGTGTCATTTATTTTAAAAATTATTATAAAAATTGTAATTATTTAAACAAATAAAAATTATTTTTAAAAAGTAAAAATTATTTTAAAAATATAATTTATTGGGCTTATCAAGTTTTCGTACTCGACACAGTTAGGCTCGAAGTCGAGCTCAGTACCGAACTACCCGAGCCCAAGCTCGAGCTTGAGATCAGTTTGATCGAACTCAAGTCGAGTTTTAAATAGATACCCATGACCCTAACCAAGTCTCATATCTGCTCTAGTTCTAAGTTAGGGGGTGTTTGGTATACGGGAATAGGAATTAGGAATGGGTTTGAAACCCAAATAAATTGTTTGGGTTAAAGGTATGGGAATGAAGGAATGGGCATGAAACCCTTGATTCATGGGTTTTGTAAAACCCAAAGAAATAGATAGGTTTCGATAGAAACCCAAGGACAAAACACTCAAATGGTTTTTTTCCACACTCTCTCTCTACTCTTTTCATTATTCATTATTCATTTCTCCACCATCGTTTTTGTTCGCCTTCGCCTTCGCACCTCTCTCTCTCTCTCTTCTCATCTCTCAAACCTAAGACCACTGTTTGCCCTTCCTTCGAAGTGGAAAACAAAGACAATGAATTGAAGCGGGAGATAGAGATGGAGGAGATGATCGATCGATCGATTGAGGCGAATCAAAGGTGGTTGAAGACGAATCGGCTAGTGGAGACGAATTGGCTGGCGGAGAAAATAATGATGGTTTTTGAATCGATTTGAATGGATTTAGGCGAATCACTTGACCATTTCGAATTTGCCACTGGTGGCAATTCCGACTGAGGGATTTTGTAGTGGTAAAATGAATGGGTTTTGCAGTGGTCAAGCACCGGTGGCAAAATCCATTCAAATCGCTTGACCATTTCGAATCGAAGCCAAACAAAGGTTCTAATGGCGGTGGCGAATGGAAACTAGATGGCAATAGCGAACGGAGAACTCGAACACCACTGTAAAACCCACTTTGAACCTACGGTGAACAATAAAAAATTTAGATTTTTTTATTTGTGTACAATAAAACAACAACAATTTAAACTTTCTATCCAAAAATTTGGGATCGGACATATGAAAAATAAATACCGAAAGTCGAAGGGAAAAAAATGTGATTTAATTTGTATGGATTTTCCTATATCACTCATTCATATCTAATGTTATTTTCTTAACTAAATCTATATTTATCATATCTTTACGAATATATTGCACTCAAACTTTTAATGATCTACCTCTATTTTTTATTAAATTTCTTATTTTTAAATTTTTGGTCTTCTTAACATATGCGTTCTTAGATTTTTGTTACATATGTCTAAACCACCTTAGACGGTACTTTTTCATCTTATTTACAATTGAACTGACTCCTAACTTATTACGCATCTCATCATTTCTAACTCTATTTTTTCAAGTTTTGCCACACATTCATTTAAATATTCTAATCTCAGCAACAGTTAATTCTTGCTCTTGTTGCTGTTTAATGTTCTAGCACTCAGTGTCGTATAGTAGTGCAGATCTTACTACGATTCTATAGAATTTTCTCTTTAAATATAATAGCATCATGCAATCACAGAGGACTCCGAATATTTTTTGTCATTTCATCCAACCCCTTGAATTCTATTATTTACATCTCCATTAATGCTGCCATCGTTTTGAATGATGAAACCAAAATATCTAAATCGTTCACTTTTTAGGATTTATCTTCATTTTAATCTAATCATTTATTTATTATTCTAATGGTTGCCACTAAACTTACATTTCACATACTCAATTTTGGACCTATTTAATCTAAATCCTCTAGATTCCAATGTGGCCCTCCATAACTCTCATTTAATATTGATACCCTCTCTAGTTTTATCAATTAAAACTATATCATTTGTGAAGAACATATACCATGGTATTTCATTTTGGATATTTTTTGTGATTTCATATATCACAATTACAAATAGTATGGGATTCAGTACCGAACCTTGATGAAACTCAATGTTAATAGGGAAGTTATCGCTCAGACCCCTATATGTTCTTATATTGGTTACAGTTCTTTCATACATATCTCTAATAAGAATAATGTATTTCAGCAAAATCACTTTCTTTATCAGCATCTACCATAACACGTCCCTAGAGACCTTATCATATGCTTTTTCTAGATCAATGAATACCATATGTGGATCTCTTTTCTGCGCTCTAAATGTCTCTATCAACTGTCTTAACAAGTAAATTGTTTCGATGGTAGATCATTCTGACATAAATCCAAATTGATTTTGAAACACACTTATCTCTCGTTTCAATCTATATTCTATCACTCTTTCCCACAACTTCATCGTATGGCTCATAAGTTTAATTTCTCTGTAATTAGAATAATCTTGTATATTCCTCTTATTCTTAAACAGCGAAACAAGTGTACTCTCTTTCTATGTTGAGGCATTTTCTTTGTTTATCAAATTTTATTGAAAAGAACCGTTAACATTATTATGTCGAATTCGCCCAAATATTTTCATACCTCAATAGGGATACCGTCAAATCCTATGGCTTTGTTATTTTTTGCTCTTTTTAGAGTTTTCTTTATTTCATGGGGACGAATCTTACGTTTAAAGTCTTTATTAATCTCTTCTACAGATATCTCGATATTTTTTATACCTATTGTATTCTCAATATTAAATAAATTTTCAAAATATTCTCTCCATCACTTACTTATGTCTTCGTTCTTTATTAGTATACTATTGGTTTCACTTTTAATACATATAATCTTATTTAAATCTTTTCCCTTCCTTTCCTTTAATTTGACAATTCTATAGATCTCTCTTTCCCCGTCTCAAGTTTTTAGTCTCATGTATAATTCGTTATGCACATTTCTCTTTGATTCATGGATAATCTTTTTTATATCTTTTTTTGCATTTTTATATTTTTCATAGGTTTTACTACTACTATCACTTTTAAGATTCCTATAACACTCTCTTTTAATTCAGATAGAAATTTGTATTTTCTCGTTCCACCACCATAACTCATTGCCTACTGAAACCCCACCCTTAGATACTCTAAGGACCCTCAACTATGTTCTTAATATTATTAGACATTTCTTTCAACATTGTTTCTAAATTATCATTAGCAGACCAATTTGTTACTCCAATTATTTTGTCTCTAAAAGTCATCACTTTTTTCTCTTTTAAGTTTCACTACTTAATTCTTGACTCCATATATGGTCGACATTATTTTTGTTGTTTAGGCAGTCATATGTTCAAAACTAAAAGTATGTGTTGAGTCGCTACACTCTCGTCAGGTATAACATTACAACGTCAGGTATAACATTACAATCCTTACACATCATTCTATCACCTCTCCTGGTGAGAAAGAAATCGATCTGACTAGCATTTGATTTATTTCTATACGTAACTATGTGCAACTCTTTTTTCTTAAAGAAGGCGTTTACGAGTGTCAAATCGAACGTTATGACAAAGTCTAAAATAGTACTTCCCGCCTCATTTCTACTACGAAGCCAAAATTTCCATGTACGCCTTCGAATCCCTCATTTTTCCCTCCTACATGTCCATTTAGGTCTCCTCTAATATATAACTTCTCTCCACTCGGTATAATTTGTATAAATTCATATAAATCTTCCAAAAATTGTTTTTTATTAATTGCATTTATTTTTATTTGGGGTGTATACATACTAACTATATTAATTACGTTTTCTCCATTTACTAACTTGACAAATATAATTCTATCTCTATTCTTTTTTATCTCTACTACATCTCCTAGCAGATCTTTATGTATGATTACTCCTACTCCATTTTTAGTTCTATTTTTACCTGTGTATCAAAGTTTATGCCCATAAGATTCTATTATTTTGACCTTCTCTCCTACCCACTTGGTTTATTGGAGGCACATGATATTAATTTTTCTTCTATTTATTACTTCTCATATCTCTCTTAAATTTTCGATCAGAGATTCTATATTCCAAGTGGCTAAGCGAATTCTATCTTCGTGAACTATCTTATTTACCCATACCATAATGTTCATTGATAACTTACCACTACACCTGGGATCCGATATAGCGCATTACTAAAGGGGGAACGCCCCAAATGTTTTGTTATATTTGTCTATCATTTTTAATTTGACAAAACGTTTTACGCTGACTATCAGTCTACCGCAATCATACTATTTTATCTGGATTTGAGACTGGTCGTGGTGGAATTCTTCAGAAAATAATATAAAACGATTAAAAAGTAGTAGTTGTAGTTGTAGTAGCAATAATAATAATAATAATAATAATATTATTATTATTATTATTAATAAAACTAATAATATTATTAATATTAATATTAATAATATTGATAAAACTAATAATAATATTATTGTTATCATTATTTTTAACAATATAATTACAGAAGTTGAACAGAGAGATAGAGTGAAGAGGTGGAGGAGGTGAAGATGGTTACGGTGGATGCGGATGTTTGGGTGGATGAGGCGAAGCTGTAATTAGAGACAGATGCCTTTTAGGAGAGGCAGATGTGGATGCAAATACCTCAGAGGAGAGGCGGATGCAGCGGGAGGTGTCGGGATTAGAGACAGGGTGGTCATAGGCGGTGGAGGTGGCGGATTGAGGGCTATGCCAGTGGATTGCGAGAGAGATTGATCAGGGTAGAATGATAGGCCAAGAGATATACAGACCGATAGATCTGGGTGCTCTAAGGTTAGATCTGAATTTGAGGGATAGTTTGAAGTTTGTGTGGTGTAGACTGACCAGATTCAAAGGGAGGGGAGGTCACGTTCAAGGAAAGAGAGGGATCTCAGATCGCAGAAGAAGTGAGATAGATCTTGGTCGAAGGGACAGATTTGATCGTTTAGGCTGTGGTCGGGGCAGATCGAGCTTACGAGAGAGATATACAAACTAATTAATTTAATTTAATTATATTTTTATTATCAATTTTTATTTATATAATTAATTTTTTAGTATTTATTTTATTTATATAAAAATATTTTTTATTAAGGGTAAAATTGATATTTACGTGATTCTCATTGCAAAAGATATACAAACTAAATATTAACAATAGTAATGATACCTATTCCAGAACTTGAACCAAACAGTTGATATCAAAATTTGATTTCGATTCTGATCCCTAAGATTTTTTATTTCGATTCTGATTCCGATTTCTGAGTACGAACCAAACGACACCTTAATGTCCCTATCCTAATACTCTATTGGTTTATTGTATGCTTATTTTATGCCATGGATGATAACATAGATAGTTAGCAATGCAATAAAGAAAGGAAATGAGAGGTGGTCATCATGGTGCTAGTTATAATTTTTAGAAAGTTATGCATTCGTAAAATTTATTTAGTTGCATGAAAGGTCTTTTAATCATTGCTTCTCATATGAGTTAAGCATATTTTTCTATAGCCTCCAAAACTCTCTCTAACATGTATGTCTCTTTCTTCATGGTGTTCTTGGAGAAAGTTTTTCTTTAATTCCTAATGCTAATATTATTTTTAGCATTCTTTCTAAGGTTTTTGGGTGATTGAATCACACATAATCATTTTCAAAATTTTGTTCAATTTATCCACTCGGATTGATTATACTTTGAGAGTAAGTTGGGATAAAAGAGAACATTTAGATGAAAAAAATCTATATGACATTTTTGCATTGTCTACATAAGAGAAATCATAGAATGGTTAAAGTAGATTCAAAGAAGACATTATCATTTATTTTTGATCATTCTCCTTTATTATTTTAATTAAAGACATATTTCATCATTAATATCATGTTTTCAGTTTATTGATTCCGTTGTCAAAATATATTTAAAACAAATTATATATCTTTCAATTTAAAATAATATCGATCATTTTTGAAAATTATATTTTAAAAATAAATCTAACGCCTTCTTGGGGGAAATTTTTATTCCTCCGAAAGAAAATACAATTTTATTTTGAAAAGAAAATTTTCTCTTGAAAAATATATAGTTTTATTTTAAAACTATATTTCAACTAATCAATAATATATATCTAATATATCGGTGACACTACCTGTTCAAAACTCAACTCAAGTTTGGTCAAACCAAACTCGAGCTTGAGTTTGGGTAGTTTGGCATCGAGCTCGAACTCGAGCCCAATTGTGTCGAGCTCGAAAACTCAACAAACTATAACAACAACAATAACTAGAACCTTAATCTCAAAATTTGGGATCGACCGTCTAAAAGACAAATATAAGATAATTTAAAAAAATAAAATAAAACACACATATACACACACACACTATCCAACTAAATTTATAATATGAGAAGTGATGATTTAATTTATTCTAATTTCATTACGCCACTCATTCTTGTTCGAGATCATCTCTTCAGTTAACCCATTAACTGTAATATCTTTGCGAATACATTGTATCCATATTTTTAACGATCTATCTCATCATTTGACTAAATCACCTATATTTAAACTATCGATCTTCTTAACTGATGCGTTTTTGGATTTTCATTGTATATGTTCAAATCATCTCAAATGATACTCTTGCATTTTATCCACAATTATACCCACTCTCAATTTAGAGTGTATCTTTTCATTTTTAATCATATCTTTCTTAGTTTTACCACACATCCATCTTAACATTCTCATCCCAATTTAGTGTGGTAGGTTTACAGTCAGCATAAAACACTATATCAAAATACAAAAATGAGAGATAAATATAAGAAAAAGAAGATTCGATGAACTACCTGAGATCAATTAATTATATTTTCTAAATAATTTTTATATATGAAATTACGTTTATAATCATATTCTTTTAAATATATTATTTGAGATCAATTACTTAAGAGATATTATTCGATAATACTACTCGATAACACTAACCAACGACACTTTGAGTTTGAGCTCAAGCTCATGAGCTCGAAAAATACAAGTTCAACAAGTTCGAGTTCATGCTCGTCTAACCAACACTCGAGTCGAGCTCGAGTATCAACACTATCTGACTCGACTCGAGTGTCATAACATCCCCTTATTACGAGTGAATATTTTTATGAGTCAAGAGTTTCGTATATTGGATATGTAATATTGGTTAGTTGAAATATGTATATATAATATAGAATTTATGCCGATTATGTTGAATATCGCCCTGTTGGTTCATCTTATTTTATTATCTAGATATGATTTTGTATCATGTCAAATGTTTCTAAAACTTTTCTAATACTATTGGTTAATGGATATAACTGAGATATACTGGAATATCCTCTTTTTGAAGATAGGAGATTCAATAGTATTAAATAATTGATGAGGTGATAATATATATGATTTGTTTGACCTCTAGTTCATGTATAACATAGAGTGCTGGTATATAAAAATACATTTAGGTTAAGCATAAAGCAATAAATAATTTTTTTGTTGATTTTTGTAAATAATATGGTATTTATTTTGGAATATAAATCTAATTATTTGGTGAAATTAATTAACATTAAAATAATTTTGATGTAATTACTCAATTAGCGGATTATATTATAATTATTTTAGAGATAAAATAAATGTCATCACTCCATTCTCTATCCTAAAACTCTATTAGTATTGATTACTTATCAGATATGACAATTTTTTGTATGATTAATTGAAAAAGAAGAATAATGTAAAGACCGATAAGTTTAAAGTTATATAATAATTTTCAAAATGTTTTATTGCCAATTTTAAATTTTGAAAGCTACCTCTCATACAATAACAACTAGAGTCTTAATCCCAAAATTTGATCCGACCATAAGAGACAAATATAAGATAACAAAAAATAATAATAATAATAATGAAAGTGTACACACACGCACACTACTCAACTAAACTTATAATACGATACGTGATGATTTAATTTATATTAATTCCTCTACGCCACTCATTATTATCAGAAATTATTTTTTTCAGTTAATTTCTTAATTGTCATATCTTTGCGAATACATTGCATCCTTATTTTTAACGATCTATCTTGTCGTTCGATTAAATCTCCTATATTTAAGTTCTCGATCTTCCTAACTTGTGTGTTTTTCGATTTTCATTGTATATATTCAAACCACCTTAAGCGATACTTTCGCATTTTGTCGATAATTGAGTTCACTCTCAATTTAGTATGTATTTCTTCATTTCTAATTTTAACTTTTCTAGTTTTATCACACATTTATTTTAACATTCTCATTTCAGTAACAGTCATTCTCTATTTTTGTTGTTATTTAATGGCCTAACATTTGGCACCATACAGTAGTACAAGTCTTACTGTCGATCTATAGAACTTCCCGTTCAAATGTAGTGGTATCATGTGATCGCAAAGAGTTAAAGATGTCTTTCTCCACTTCATTCAATCTGCTTGGATCCTATGATTCACATTTCCATCTTTATTGGTATCATTTTGAATGACGGATCCTAAATATTTAAAACGTTCACTTTTCGATATATTTTATCTTTCTAATTTAATCATTTCTTTATTATTCTGGTACTTGCCACTAAACATACAGATCTTATATTTAGTTTTTGATCGACTTAATCTAAATCTTCTGAATTCTAGTGTCTCTCTCTATAACTCCAATTTCACACTAATGCCCTCTCTACTTTAATCGACCAATAGTATATCATCTGTAAAGAGCATACACTATGGTATTTCATGTTGAATGCTCCTTATGATTTCATCTATTACTATTGGAAAAAATATGGGACTCAGTACTAATCCTTGGTGAAGTCTAATATTAATTAGAAAACTATCACTTACACCCCGTAAGTTTTTATATTGATAACAGTTTATTCGTAAATATCTTTGATGAGATTAATGTATTTAATGAAAATTCTCTTTTTCATCAGCGCCCACCACAATATATCTCTAGGAACTCTAAGCTTTTTTCAGATCAATAAATATCGTATGTAAATCTCTTTTTTGTATTCTAAATGTCTCCATCAAATGTTTCAGTAGATAAATTATTTCGGTAGTGAATTGACCTGATATAAATTCAATTATCATATTTTATAATTTTAGAAATTAAATTATCATATTTTGTTATTTCAAAAATTATTGATGCTATTTAATCATTTTTGAAAAACTTTGAATAGTTTTATAAGTTTGAAAATTAGGAAATTCTAAATGTTTTATATTTTGTTAAAACACTAGTTTAAGACTTTTAATCTCTCTCTAATCTCTCCTTAAAGTTATTTATCCTTTTAATCTAATTAAAAACACTTGAGGAAACAATTATGAGTAATTAAGGGATTGGGTTATTTCTCTCTCTTAATTCGATAATCACAGATTTAAATCACAGTGTAACAAAAAAAAATGGATTAGTTTTTTCTATGTATAGGGAATCAATTTCAAATCTATCTATCCAATCAAATTAAACATTATTTGAAAGATTATGTTTAGATTTATGAATTTAATACTTGAGAATATGATAATAAATTCAATTTGATAACTCTGATCTCTCCAAAAAGGTGATAATTGAGGAGATGATAACTGAGACATAATAGAATATCAAATTTTTGAAATTTTGTAGCCCTCAAGTTTCTAAAATTATATTTTGGCCCCGAAACTTCATTTTCTTTTATTTAGGTCCCTAGGTCTTGGTTGATGAGGGGCAGGAGAAAGAGTTTTTTAGTAACGAGGATTCGTAGTGGAGGTGGATCTATTGGAAGTAAATATATATATTAATAAAAAAGGGAAATAAGGGCTGGGGTCATAATTTCTTACTCTGCAAGCTCTGGCTTGATCGTTTGTTTGATATCATCCATGAATTCTAGAGTATCGATGGGGAAGTTATCTCGGTCACCTTCAACTATAGGAAGAGCACGAGGGTTGGGGTTGATACAAAGATAGCGATCCCCTGTGGTATTCTAAAATTGATCTTCATATATTTCGTGTTAAATAACGCCTCTAGTTCATTCAGACTAAGGTGGCCTAGAATGACATTGTAAGGAGAGATTAATTTCATTACATGGAAAGCAATCTTGACGACTGCATGATTGAGGGGCGTTCCCAGGGTCACGATTAAGGGAATGACACCTTCTGGGTATATACACTCATCCAAGAGTCCCCTTAGAGACCTAGTAGGTAGTTGAAGAGGGGATGAGTTAAAACTCATTCGTTGGAAGGCATCTCATAAGAGGAGATCACAATCTGCTCCTTAATCAATGAGGACCCTATTAACAAGATAGGATATTATTTTGACCATGATGACTAAAGGATCATTGCGATTGAGATCAACCCCGATTTGATCGTCGTCATCAAAACTTATAATTGACCTCTTTCTCTTAGTGGTTGCCATAATGGGAATAAGTGATAAGAAACAAAAAACGCATTTAGAGAATCAGTTTGTTTCCCACTAACAACGTCAATCTATTAGAAGTGGGTTGTAACTCCACAGATATCAGTTCCTTTGACTCTAATGGGTTCTCCAAAGGATAAAACGAAACCTGCAAAAGATCACCGGAGGGTGTTTCGACAGGAGAGACTTTGACACTCAATTAGAAATAGCGATTTTCGAAAAAGATGAAACAGACTGAGGAAAAGAGGATTAGGTACGAGAGCCCTGTATAGTTTGTGTGTCAAGTGCATGGTTTCAAGAGAGCCTACCTAGCAAATAGTATGCAGAGTGTTTTTATAGGTCGGCCTTCTGTGAGCCGTGTGCCTTTGGGATGTTATAATCCTACTTTTTCTTGTGGGAGTGTTTGGAGATTTCGTAACTCTATAATCAAATGTTTTCAAGAGATTTAAGATATTTATCATTTAAAAAATTCAAATGAGCCGATGAGAGTCTTTCCTTATCTAGGGAGTATACTTTGCGACCGAATAGGAAATAAATACTAATATGAGTTTTAATTGAATATTACCTTTAGTCGGTGAGAGTAGGCTTTGTGAAGACGATCAGCTCACTGCGAAGTCTGCCGATTAGGTTGCAAAAAGGGAAATATCAATCGTGAGTTTACCAATGGCCGATGAGGACTGTAGACTAAGTTGTTATGGATCGTGGACTTGTAAAACTTTAGGCGTTACCATAATGGGCCTTTGAGTTGTGTCCTATCAAGTATATATAAATAAATTTGCAAAATCAAAAATTTATAATTTGATATATTATGAGTGAATATTTTTACGAGTCAAGAGTTTTGTATATTGGATATATACAATATAAAATTTATGTCGATTGTGTCGGATACCGCCCTGTTGTGTCATCTTACTTTATTATCCGGATATGATTTTGCATCATATGGGATGTTTCTAAAACTTTTCTAATACTATCGGCTAATGGATATAATTGAGACATACTAGAATATCCTCTTTTTGAAAATGGAAGAGTCAATAGTATTAAATAATTGATGAGGTGACAATACATTTGATTTGTTTGACCTCAAGTGCATGTATAACATAGAGTGCTGGTATATAAAAATACATATAGGTTAAGCATAAAGCAATAAATAATTTTTTGTTGATTTTTGTAAATAATATGTTATTTATTTTGGAATATAATTTTAATTATTTAGTGAATTAATTAGAATTAAAATAATTTTGATATAATTACTCAATCAACGAATTATATTATAATTATTTTACAGATAAAACAAATATATCATCACTCCATTCTCTACCATAAAACTCTATTAATATTGATTACTTACTTGATATGACAATTTTTTATTAGATTAATTGAAAAAAAAGAATAATGTAAAGATCAATAAGTTTAAAGTTATATTATAATTTTCAAAATGTTTTATGACCAATTTTAAATTTTGAAAGCCATCCCTCATATTTTATAATTTTAGAAATTAAATTATCATATTTTATAATTTCCAAAATTATTGATGCTATTTAATAATTTTTGAAAAACTTTGAATAGTTTTATAATCTTGAAAATTAGGAAACTCTAAATGTTTAATTTGTATTTTGTTAAAACACTAGTTTAAGATTTTTAATCTCTTTCCAATCTCTCCTTAAAGTTATTTATTCTTTTATTCTAATTAAAAACACTTGAAGGAACAATTATGAGTAATTGAGGGGATTGGGTTTTCTCTACGTAAAGAGAATCAATTTCAGATCGATCTATCCAATCGAATTAAATATTATTCGAGAGATTAGTTTAGATTTATGGAATTTAATAATTGAGAAGGTGATAATAAATTCAATTCGATAACTCTTTATCTCTCAAAAGAGGTGACAATTGAGGAGGTGATAATTGAGACATACTAGAATATCAAATTTTTGAAATTTTGTAGGCCTCAAGTTTCTAAAATTATGTTTTGGCCCCAAAACTTCATTTTCGTTTATTTAGGTCCCTAGGTCTTGGTTGATGAGGGGCAGGGGAAAGAGTTTTTTAGTAACAAGGGCTTCATTGGTTGGTGGAGACATGACATGATTGAGCTTCAATCAGATTGACAGAAGGTTTACCAACTACAACCGCAACGATGGTGTCACGATGGATCTTTTTTGGCACAAGTAAGATGAAACAATGGATCTTTTGGCACAAATAAGATGAAACAGTAGATAATGGGTGTTGGGTTTAGTAGACCGAGAGGGTAGAGAAAGAGCTTGCGGGACTCGGAGGTTGAAGAGATGATGGTTGGTGTGTGGCTCCACACAATAGGGAAGAGAGGAAAAGAGAGAAATGCATTGTTTATGGAGAGAGAGGGCTGCGTTTTAGGAATGTAGAGAGAGAAAGAGAAATGTGTGGTTTTTTTAGTAACACTTTTAAAATTGAATCAATAAATAATTCAGTCAATCTATCGGTTTATTAGTTCATTAGTCAAATAGATCGAACTATTTTACAAACCAGATGATACCATTATAATATCATATATATAATTTATATATTATATATTTTAGAATAAAATTAAATCTATGTGTGTTTATAAAAAAATGAATTTGTTCAATCAGTAATACATGAATATGGGTCACGAATACTTTTTTTTGGACCATTTTAAATAGTTCACCAGTTTTATCGATTTTAAACGGTCTTGATCGGGTTTAGTTTCATCCAATTTAACAGTGAGAACAGAACTAAACTATAGAACGATTTCTGATTTAAACCGATTGAATTAGCCAGACTAATTCGATTTTAAAAATATTGATTCTTAGAAAAGATCTATGACCATGATTTAAGCTTACAAGGGTGGTGTGTGTTGATCCAAGAAACAACGATTAACATGCAATTTTGAATTTTAATAATTAAAAAACCTGCATTAAACAAATACCATTCTGATTTGATACCAAAAATTTAAATAAGCTTTTATAATTCACAGTTAAATTAATAAGACTTTGATTGCAATAAAATGTTTATGGTTTTATTTACAAAATGATTTTAAGGATCCGAGGATCAAGAAGTGAAAGATTTGACTGGAAAATAGTTTTTAAAATTTTGAAAACAAAATTTAAATTTTCAGAAATAAAATCTAAATTAAAAAAATTCTTGCTCACAAAATGATAAATTAGGGTTTTTCAAAATTATTTAACAGGTAGGGTTGATGCATGGATGATATTTACAAGTAGATGAACCTACAAACATATGCTTTTTTTTTTGGGGTACAATAAAATTAATCAATGTATCAATAGTCTTCCTAACGGGCGTGAGTAAATCTATCCCATCAATCTCTGCCAAAAGGTTCTTGAAACAATGGATGAGGACATACAACGGGTTACAACACGTATTTGCACCGTCCCAAGCCATTTTGGATTTTGATTGCGCAGCTCACAATCAAGTTTCATTTTAGCATTGGTACAAAATATTATAGAATTATCCAAACTCGATTGAGTGATCAGATATTCTATATTATAATTTTTTAGTATCTTGCTGGAGTTGTAGTCATGAGCTCACTAAAAGAAAAAAAAGAACTATAGTCATATCAATAATTTAACTATTATTCAAGTTCGTTGCAACTATTCTAAAAAACAAAAAAAACCCTAAAACAATGCTATAAAAACATAATAAAAATTATTAAAAAATATTGTTAACAACAATTATCTTACACTCAAATATTGTTATTCCTGGGACAGGCTTGCTATAAAAACAATTATTAAAAAATTGATAAACTTTCTTTGATAAAAATTGCTAACAACAATTTTGACTTAATAAATATGATTTAAATTATTCATAAAAAATTAATCACTTGATCCTTTAATTAAAAATATATGTTTAACTCGTAATTTGGATATAGAATAGATTACGTTGAAAAAAATTTTATTTTCGGAAATGAGCTCTTGAAATGGTCAATTTAGACTAATCAGAATAAAATCTCATGAATCGAATGATTAGAAAAGCATCTCATGTAGAGGAAAAATATATATATATATATATATATATATATGTATGAATTAAAATAAATATGGACTCATACTCAAGATGATAATGATAGCAATCGCATCATCCCTATCTCAATTTTTAAGGAAAATTAAGATGCAAAAAAGTTTGTATGCACAACAAACTGGACCCAACCCAAATCCAAATAAAAGTGCAATAATATATAGACAGGATCCCAAGCAGAAGACAAAACAAAACCCTTCCTTCCATATACCTGCCCCTGTTTTCTCTCTCCTCTTTCTCTCTCCTCTCTCCTCTCCTCTCTCCTCTCTTCCTTCCTTCCTTCTTCTTCTCTTCCATTCCATGTTCTGTACCCATTTACTTATCCAATCCAAAAGAAATCATATCCCAATTTCACAAATTAGAAGCACAGAGAAACAACATTGGGAACGACATAAAGTAGCATTGAGGAAACCCTAGGGTGTCCTGCGACTCAAATTCCTTTGTTACCCTCTGGGGAACTCGTTTCACTTGCTCATTTGTAGGTTCAATTGCTTCTTAACATTCACAAATTTGTTGATTTAATGCAACTTTTAGTTAGGGTTTTCTTTTTTTTTTTTTTCGTATGTTTCAATTGGTTTCTAGAGCAAATTAAATTAACGATTCTTGTGTCTTTTTTTTTTGGTGGGTTTTAGGTTTTTTGAATTAGGATTGAAATTGGAGATAGAAAGGTTGTAATGGAGGGAATGCAACATCCTCTTCCGAGAACGGTGGAGGAAGTCTTCAGCGACTTCAGAGGCCGAAGGGCTGGCTTGATTAAGGCTCTCACCTCCGGTTTACTTCTCTCTCTCTCTCTCTCTCCCTCTGCCCCCCCTTTTCTCAATTACGTTAAATTCTTTTTCTGATTTGGGTTGTGTTTTCGTCTTTGGCGTTGCTGCAGAAGTTGATAAATTTTACCAGCAGTGCGATCCTGGTGAGTTCCATCTCCCAGTCTGCCTTTTACTTTAGAATGCATTTTCTTTTCTTCTGTACAATTAGTTTCTTTGACACTGTCCTGGTGTTTTCTTCATAAGTGTGGTTTATTTTGATTTCTGTCGGATTTCTCTAATACATGCTCTCAAAATTCAATTTTTCTTGGTTATATCTTATGTTGTTCCAACACTTCTAGAGAGACCGTTACGTTATTCTCAAGCAGATGCCGTCGTAACTCTATAAGTTATAATAGTGTATAATTTTCATAATTCTTCTCTGTCACCATGTCTGGGCGTCATTTGGTTGACCTCTTGGCCACTGTTGCGGGAACACGGTGAAAATTTTCTTTCTTTCATTTGGGTCTAGAATATCTTGTTCTTGTACTGTGTTTTGGTTGTGTTTTAGAAACAAAATGTGGGTTATTCACCATTTCTTGGATCAGTTATATGCCTTCCAGTTCATACATGGTTTATTCTGTAAGTTTGCTAACTGAGATATGATGTTACAAGTGCAAGATTATAATGGTTAGATTGCATAGCATACTCAAGACAAGATAGTCTACCATCTAGCACTTTTTAGTAGCGGATGAGAAAGCTCTTGCATTCATCTTTTTGATAAATGGGAGCCATTAAGGTGATATATTGACCGGGATGAGACATTTTTGTTTTCTGGGAGGCCTTGAAACTGGCCTATATGTGTGATTGATAAAAATATCTTCTTCTTATTATTGGAGCATTGGGAATGGTAGGGCCAGTTAGATTATATATATTCACGTAGTTTGGGAGCAATATTGAAGGTTGAACATAGAGCTCTTTTGTTGCATTTCTGCCATACATTTTACTGACTTGTACATAATTATGTGCCAGTGTAATTGCTGTCATAATGAACATAGCTCCAGCTTGTTGTGTAGCATTTACTTCTATATCTTGCTCAAATAATATGTTTATTGGTGTGTTAGTTTTCCATGTTTGTTCGCTAGTTTCTCATAAGTTCAATTATAAGGTATTGAGGAAGCATTTTTTTTTTTTTTCATTTTTTTTTTTTTTTTTTTTTTTTTTTTTGGGGGGTTTTGTTTTTCCCCCCCCCTTTTTTTTTTTTTTTTTTTTTTTTATATTTTTTTAATATTTTTTTTTATTTTTTTTTTAATATTTTTTTTTTTTTTTTTTTTTTTTTTTCTTTCTTTTCCCTTTTTTTTTTTTTTTTTTTTTTTTTTTTTTTTTTTTTCTTTCTTTTTCCCCCCTTTTTTTTCTTTCCCCCTTTTTTTTTTTTTTTTTTGGAGATCTAAGGGTTCTCCTTAACCCAGCAATTAGCCCTTAATTTCTAGCAAAATAGGCAAGAAAGATAGAAAGAAGAAGGCTAACTTGTTCCTCGAGCAAGTTCTTGAATTCTCTAGACCTATGATTTGATCTTTGTCAAGAACATTACAAAATGTTACCCTATAAAGTGGTAGGTAAAAAAGTGGGAAGGGGAATTATTTTAGGCCCATAAAATTTTCAGCTTTTAAGCTTCTAAAGCTCTTTTCTTTCAACTTGCTCTCTGTCCTTCCTCTGAACCAAAGAACCGAGGCAAAAACCTAGAACTCCATTTGAGAAGAATTGATTTGCAAACTCAAGCTTTCAACTTGTTCTCTGTCCTTCCTCTGAACCAAAGAACTGAGGCCAAAACCTAGAACTCCATTTGAGAAGAATTGATTTGCAAACTCAAGCAATCTGATTAGGATGGGAATGATTCTTTCTCTTTTCTTCTTCGTCAGTTTCCGGTTACTCGATGCTACAAAAATTGAAAATCGTTTTCACTTTAAACAAAGAGAGTTATTGGTGAATTGAGATTATTAAAGTTTTGAGACTAGATTTAGATTTTTATTCATGGAATTTTTCCAGATTTAGGGTTTTATTTGCGCCTCTGATGCGTTGCTGTGTTAGTTGTTCTTCATGTTTGTGTTGAGAGAGAGAGAGAGAGATTGCTTGCCAAGATTCTCAAATCGAATTCTGGATCATTTTTTCTTCCAGGGCTGAGGATAGAGAGAGAAGACAGAGGGAGAATAGTTCAGTTGATTTGGACTAAAAATATAAATTTGTTTCATTTTTTTAAATAAAATCAATTTGCAAAATTTAATTGTTGCATTTGAATTTTGAAAGAACTAAATAACGTATAGTTGTCAAAGCACAAACAATGTAACTAATGATCAGAATTTTATTTTTTTTTCTTTTGGTTCTCTATTATTGATGGAGAATACTATTAACATAATCTAATTTTCTTTAAGGAGTCCACTAAATGAGAGAGAATTCACTTTGAAATGATTGATGTTTAACACTGTATAAGACAGAGATATCACATCATAAATGTATTTTTGGACATCTTAAAGTTTTTTTTGTTTTAATTTATTTTATTACCCCAAACAAGCATAAAATTGCAGTTGTTAAAAAGTTATTTCTGTATTTTTAAATCCTACCACACTTAGGGATAGGTGAAATGTTATGGAAATAATTATTTTTCCTTGTAATTTTCATCTTTAAAAGCTTTCCCTTCTACCACCCGTCCTTAGGGTGTTAAGGATGACTTATTGACCATTGGAAAAAGAGATGTGGGCTCAGAGGGATTTTTGGGTGTGGATACAATAATATATTCTTTCACCATTTGTAAATTTTGTAGATCTAGACTTCAAAATTCTGGGTTGTATGTTTTATTAATGTTCTTGATAATATTATTTCTGTAGTTGGCTCTCTGGGTGCTTGTAGTGCAAATGTCCTCTTACTTGTAAGACAACCAGCATGTCAGTAGGATACTTAAAATTTCTAATGACAATATTTTGCAGTTTCCTTTTTCCTTCCCCTATTTGTTTGTTTTTGTTCCGACATATCAAGACTTATTTGATGCCATCTAGCCTTTTGATTTCTTGCACTTGACTGGGGATTTTGAGACATCATCTTACAGCACCCTGCTTGATATATGGATGGTTGTTTTGTCCTAATTATTGGTGAAAAATTATAGGAATGTAGCACCTCAATCCTCTCTGTTTTAAATTTCTGTTCCTAAGACATTGTTGATTAATCTTAAGTGTCGATGTTCATTCCATTGTATGATTTTGATGGCTGTATAAGCTCTCTTATCCTTGTAACTTTTTATATTATATTTTTCTGTGCTTCAATAGTGAAACTACTTATATGTTGTATTTTCTATATATTTCCTTGGCATGGTAGATGCTATAGTTTTTTCTTGACAAATTCTTAAGAATATGCTGTTATGCATACAGAGAAGGAGAACCTTTGTCTATATGGATATCCTAATGAGACATGGGAAGTTAACCTCCCTGTTGAGGAGGTGCCTCCTGAGCTTCCTGAGCCAGCACTTGGCATAAATTTTGCTAGGGATGGTATGCAAGAGAAGGATTGGCTGTCACTGGTTGCAGTTCATAGTGATTCATGGTTGCTTGCTGTGGCATTTTATTTTGGTGCACGCTTTGGCTTTGGCAAGAATGACAGGTTTTTCATTTTTCCCCGGCTTTTACCTCAAATTATTTGATCTTGTCCTTTCTATATCTATTTCCTTTGATGAACCTTAGGGTGTATTTAGTTGTGGAAACAAGAGTGTTTTTCAGAAAATGTTTTCTGAGAAAATGAAACTGTATTCACATACTTTAGTTTTCAACTTTTAGAAAATGAAAAGGTTTTCCAATTTATGAAGAGAAATAGAAAACAACCTTAGGGTTGTTTTCTACTGTTTTCTATTATAAATAAAACCCATGTTTTCCAAAATTTTTCAACTTTGTTAGAGAAAATTAGAGATAGGAATATATGTATCTTTTGAACATATTTTCTAAATTTTCTACTCTTTTCTTTAGAGACAGAAAACATGAGAAAATTAGAAATGAAAAATTAGAAAATATTTTTCACAACTAAACACATCCTTAAAATTTGTGTTGGAGCAAATGAGCTCCAGACTCCCAGGATGCTACTCCAATTGTGAATCATTGAGAGGCATATGCTTCATTAGTTTAGCCTAACGTATATACTTGGCCAGCTAAAAGCTATGCTTTTATATCATTTGATCTAATGATTTGCAAAAAGCTCCTTGCTGCTAGCATTCCCTGTTGTCCTAGGTCTAAAACACACAATTTTAATGTTTCTCTTGTTATAGATGTGTTTGATATGAGCCTTAGTATAGAAACTAGTCAATGGATACTCTGTACGGAATTTCTTTCTTCCCTTGCTAGAGTTTTCCCTCTCCGACCTTAGGTTTGACAGCTGGGAACTCGTTCCATATCAAGTTTCCTACCACACTTCTTTTATGAGAATTAGACTTATTTCTTTATTAATCATACTCCCTTTAAATAGGGATAACTAGGGGTTTACAATAAATAGATTTTTTACTAAAAACAAATCCCTAAAATCATTCATAATATGATGGATCCCCAAAACTAAGGTACAACAACAACCTGCACCTTAGTCCCAAAACTAAGGTAACTATTAATTTAAAAAAAAAAAATTAATCAACTAAAATAAGAAAGCTACTATTTTTCCGAGAGTCATTCTTTCTTACTAATTCCTAAATATTTTTCTAGAATAATTCTTTCCAATGACATGCATTGTGCATACTAGCGTTGCACGTACACACACACATATATGGTCCAGGTTGTAAGTCCGTGGCAATAAGCCCATTGGTCAGCCTGTCGGGGAAAGTCTATGCTGTTAATTGGTGGAAGGCAAAAAGACGCAGATTTGGTGATCTAATTGTTAATTGTGCTTCCGAGCATTGGTATCAACTCAGCAAAACAATTACACAGTCAAAAAAAAAAGATTTTTTCAATAGTTTGTGCGTACAAAAGTTTCAAAGAGAGTATCTTAATCAAAAGTTTTTACTTCACATTGAATGCAAATTTGTGAAAGTGATTTCAGAAAAGATGCTAAAATTATAGCATCTGGAAAGATTTTTTCAAGATGGAAAGCTATTTTTGAGTGTTTCTGATTTTGATATTGAATACATCAAAGGAGACTCAAACTCATTGCATGATTTTCTCACCATGAATTCTTGCAGAGTACGCAATCATGCCTCCCGAGAATTGTATACTCATGTATTTGTTATTTCACTTTTTTTTTTTGTTTTTTTGTTTTTGTTTTTTTAGGTTCTTCTGCTGGCCTTTTACCTTTTCTAACAATTTCTCATTTTTCTCGGTTTGTTGAAATTGATACCTTTTGTACTTATGGTCCATGAAATCCTAACTTCTAGGCGTTTATATGGATTTGGGCTTTTTAAACATGTTCCTGTAAACTGTTTCCTCTGTTAATCTTATTGTCTAATGGATATGCATATTTATACTCATATTCATGTAAATTTTGGTAAATAATGGTGGGGCAGACTGTTTTTTCTTTTACAGTATTTATAGGATGCCTAGAGTCTGTAGTTGCTAGATAAAGCCAGTTTATCCATTTGCTAAATACATATTACAAAGTTTCAACACTTCAAATTGGAGTATGGAATCAGCTTGAGTTTTATACACGCACACCACATGCTTCCTTTGGATGCACTCTGGAGAAGAAATTTTATCAATGCAACAGGAGCAAACAAAATAGGAAATTTAGTTGCATTCTTCATTTTTGTCTTGAGGGAAATCTGGACTCATGATTCAAAGTTGTATTGCATTGGAGAAGAGATATTAATTGCCAGCCACTTATGGTTTTGTGGGTAGGTTAGTTTTTTTAAAGGTTAGCTTATGAGTTAGTATGTTGTAGCTCAGTTGCACTCCTGATGATGGCAACAAGAAATACAATCCCTTCCCTCCTCCCCACAATCAATTAGTGTTGGGTGGGGGGTTTGGGTTTGGTTTGTAGGTGATGAACAAAGAATTCTAAGATGGATGATGAAAAGTTGGATGCTCTGGACAAGGTGGACAAGCTTGAGTCTGAACACAATTAATCTTTATTTGTATCAGAGAGGAAGTATTTGTGCATTTTTACATGATATCTTGAAGGGATTTTCTATGCAGTCTAAAATCTGTGGTAAGCATGACTAGCAGGAAAGCTAGAAACTAGTCGGAGTAATATGAGGAATATTTGGTTACAATGGGGCATATTTTAAGATAACTGAAAAATGATGGGACATTCATGAGAGGAGTTTTGTGTTTGAAGATATTTTCTCATTGAATATTTGAGTGACTTAAGTGTATATTGGTTGAGCATTTGCCAATTTTTACAGCTCTACTAGCTTCATTGTTTAATTTAAGAGGTCATGGCTAAATTTCTTTAACAGTAAGGATTGACACCAGCTACCTTTTTTTGGCTATCTGTATGGGGTAGGATTCTGTGGCTTTGTTGAAGACTTTTCAGAATGGATTGGGTCTTGAACAAAAATGAAGGTGCTTTATATATTCTTAAAATAGGAAAGATCTTGGTGGTTTTACAAGCCCATCCATTGCATTAGGTGACGTTTCATCTCCAGTGTAGAGCTGATTCCATTGCCAAAGCCTAGTCCTCCCTACCCAATGCTCACATCTAGTTAAGATTGTAGTGTACGGTGGATATGAGTTCTTTTACAGGCTTGAAGGTGAATGGTGGAAGAGTAAGTGAATGCAAGAGAAGGGAAAGGGGATGGGGGATTAAGGATTACCAGGGATGTGTTGTTAGCATAGATGGAGATGTGAACCATAGGATTCAAGCAGGTTAGATGAAGTGGAGAAGGACATTTGAAGTTCTTTGCGATCACATGATACTAATGCATTTGAAAGGGAAGTTTTATAGAATGACAGTAAGACCTGCATTACTATATGGTACCGAATGTTGGGTCATTAAACAACAACAAGAACAAAAAATAATTGTCGCTGAGATGAGAATGTTAAGGTGGATGTGTGGTAAAATTAGGAAAGATAACATTAGAAATGAAGAAATATGCACTAAATTGGAAGTGAACTCAATTGTGGATAAGATATGAGAGTATCGCTTGTGGTGGTTTTGATATATACAATGAAAACTCAAAGACACATCAGTTAGGATGACCGAGAGTTTAAATATAAGAAATTTAGTTAAACGACGAGATAGACCATTAAAAACATGGATGCAATGTATTCACAAAGATATGACAGTTAAGGGATTAATTCAAGAGATAATTTCAAGCAGAAATGAGTAGCGTAGGGGAATTAGAGCAAGTGAGATCATCACTTCTCGTATTATAAGTTTAGCTGGGTTGTGTGTGTATGTGTTTTTTTTTTTTTTTTATAGCACTATTTTTATTTTTATTTTTATTATTTATTTTTATTTTGAAACTATTTTATATTTGTCTCTCACGGCTGATCCCAAATTTTGGGATTAAGGTTTTGGTTGTTATTGTTGTTGTTGTTGGCCTTTTGTTTGACATTCAGTGGTTGAGAAGATGGAGATGCAGTAGGCATGTTGGAAAAAAAAAATAATTCATTGACAATACAAAGCCTTGATGAATGCCATATTGTCAAGTTGAGAAGATGCAGTTGGCATGTGGGGGGAAAAAATTCATTGACGGTACAAAACTTTGATCAAGGGCATATCGTCAATTTTTACCATTTCAGGGATAATTTTTTGGATAAAGAGGTAATTTCTGGAAAAGATGAAGTATGCGAGTTCTGCTGGATGGGCTCAGACATAAGTTAATTTTCCTTTGAAGCATTGATTTTAGGTGTATCAAGTCTGGTGACTAGGGATTGAAAACAATTAAAATGTTTAATTTGGCCAGAATCTTCGTAGCTTTGGAAATCCTTTCATGAGAAGGGTTTTTGGATCCAAGCCTTTGGCTTAGAGCATAAATTAGGAAGGCATCACTGTGTCTCATTGGTACGCTAGACACTCCTAGCCCTGCTAGCGCTATATTTATATGGTTTGGCACTACTAAAAGTTGCAATATTGTTGGTTTATTGCAGTTCATGAAGAATTCTTTGTCAAGATATTCTCGTAAGGATGAGAATATTTGCAACCGGGGCTTTTTGTTCCATCAATTTTTTGATCATTTGTATTTGGAATTTTGGTTATTCGTGTTCCTGACTTACGCTAGGTGGCTTTTGCCAATTGATGTGAGCTCTTTTCAGTTGCAAGAGTACTCATAGGAGGAGGAGGAAGTTTGCAAATGATCAGATTTATATGGTAATGTGTAATGTCTGTTTTGGCTTATCTGGATATGAATAGGATGATTTTTTTTTTAATTCAATAATATTAGGTCTAATTTGATGATCTTTGAGTTAATATTCATCTAGAAACTTGTTTGGAAAATCTCCTGTCATCATAAGGTTCCACCTTGTGTTCTAAATGGCCTTAGAGTGATAATTGTGTTTTTCTTGTTTTGTATGATTGCTGCACGCTAGCACTCTTCCTGGTTAGGCAGGCATTTTTTACCAGTCTTTACGTTGTTTTTATATTGCAGTTCATTCATCTATTTACATTTTTTTTCTCTTCTGCTTTGTTTCATAATTTATTTCCAAGTTCTATCTTCTGTGTAATGCATTTGTGCATTTGGTTGTATGCTTTTTCTTTAAGGCTAAGAATTTAGTAGGGCTAGCTTAAACTTGTAAATCTTTCTGTTGTAAGGTAAATAGGCCGATAGCTCAGTTCGAAGAATTGAAAATTCAAGAGTTGACTGAGAGAGAGGTTTATTTTGGTTCTAATTCTAACCTTAACAAATTGTCATTTGACAGGAAGAAACTCTTTGGGATGATAAATGATCTCCCAACAATTTTTGAAGTGGTCACAGGGAATATTAAGCATGGAAAAGACCAATCAGGTGATCATAACAACAGCAGCAGCAAAAGTAAATCTGGTCAAAAGGTATTAAAGTTGATTATATCATGTGAATGCATTTCCTTTCACTATTTCCCTTATCGTGTCCTAAGGTCTCCTCTGGTTACTTCTCAGCAGTCTCGGCAGTCTGAATCCAATCCAAAGGGATTGAAGATGTCTGCACCAGTCAAGGAAGATGAAGAAAGTGGGGAAGAGGATGAAGACGATGAGCAAGGAGCCACACTCTGCGGAGCATGTGGAGATAATTATGCCCACGATGAGTTTTGGATTTGCTGTGATGTTTGTGAGAAGTGGTTCCATGGAAAATGTGTGAAGATCACACCTGCAAAGGCTGAGCATATCAAGCAGTACAAATGTCCAGGTTGCAGCAGCAAGAGGGCTAGAGTTTAGAAGTTCTGGGAAAAACATGTCATGGTTCTGAAGTTCTATGGAACCATTTAGACATAAGACAGGCGAGGGACACATTTTAGCAGAATGAAGTAGAATATATTTGAATTGGATTTCAATTTTTGGTCAACTTCAACTTTTCTGCCCGTCTCTTTCTTGATAGCTGCGTTTCTAAATAGTTGCTCTCAACTAATTAATATATTAAATGCATTTCAATCTATCCTGTTCTGGTTTGTTTTTATACTAAAACCTTTATTTCTGGCTTGAGGTTGAGCTTCCTTCTGTTACAGATATTGTTGCAATTTATTTTTATTTTTATTTTTATTTTTCATGCAAATATGCAAGGGAAATGCTGTATATATATACTCTCACTCTCCCCCTACTCCTGCATTAAGTCAGGGAGCACTTTGTGCACCGAGTGAGCCCTTTTATTTGTATATGTACCCTCTTCCCCATCCCCTGGATGGCTTATGTTCCTGAGGTTCTAAGATTAACCTTCAGGCATCCTTGGATTTAGGAAGTCATGACTGCATCTCAGTGCAGGTGTGATCTATGGGTCATGCTGCATCATATTGTAGCTGGAGCTCACTTTCCGCGCAGAGAATGAAAAATTCGGTAAGTTTGTGATATATGATAGTTCCATCTGGTTCTTCTATACCATGATTTGCATGTTTTTATGAGTGCAGGCCTTCATATGAGAAGAGACAGATGCAACTGCTATTTGATAAGCCATATGGTCTTTTTCACACCTTTTTTTATGTGTAGTCATTCTAAACCTGTTTGAGGAATACACTGAATTGCTCTATGGGAAGATGGCCCACAGCTTCTGCTCTCCATGCAGATATGCTCTCCCTTTTTTGGCAAATGATGTTGTTCATGTTGCATTTCTGCAAAAAGAACTGGCCTTCATTGGTTCCAGCTAGCATGTAGAAGAGTGCCATAAACCCCTGCATGTTGCTCCATGAACATCGTTTTGACTCACAGCAATGCTTCATCCATTTTTCCAACTTGATCTAGCAAATCAAGCTTAGCTTGCAAGCATAGTGATTTAAAGTCGGAGGCTCGGTTGATATAGAAACCTTGCAGCCCCGTTCCAAGAACTCGTAGACCCTTGCATACATCTTGAGTCTGTATATCTGTCATTGGTTCCATCTTTGCATTAGCTGCTCTTCACATACCGCTTAGGTAGATGAAAGCAATTAAGAATACTCCAATTTGATTAAACAGAGAGGCTACAGATTTGCATTTTGATGGTGAAGGCTTGCAGGCGGTGCAGGCAAGTGCAGTGTGTGGAGTATTTTAATGGTGGGACTGGAAGGGGGTGAATTCAACTGTTTCGGGGCTTTCATCCCAACTGTAAAAAAAGAAAAAAATAGTAAAATCCATCGTTCCGTCAAACTTTCTCAGCTATGGATTTTACAATTATCTCCCTCGATTTTTGAATTTTACCAAAATTGATTTTTCTACCACTTAATAAAAAACTAACGCGTTTACCATAATATAAAATAAAAATATTTAAATAATAAGAATTAAAAACAATCAAATGAAAAAAAAAAATACTAAAATAAGGAAAAATGCAAAAATTGAAACTCTTATTTATAACCACTATTTATAACATTCTATTACAAAATCAATGGACAATCGATCTAATAAATAAGGGCATTAGATTTTTTAATAAAATTTTAAATTCAAAACTTAAAAATGGAAGATTACATTGAGAGAATTTCTTCCTAAATTGAACCCAATAACGTTTAAATCAAATTAATCGAAATATAATTTTAGATAAAAAAAAACATTCTTTTACAAATAATATCCATTTGTTGGACCCCTTTTTCTCCTATTCTATCACTTTTCTTCAATCTATTGACAAAATATTGGATTCAAATTTTAAAACAGAAACCTTTTTTTTATTCAATTTTCAATGGTGTGCTTTAATTTAGTAAATCTTCTAATTAACATATATTAATAATTCATGAGTTTTATCTACTTAGTAAACAAAACAAATTCATGAGAGATTTTTAAATCTAACTGATTTCATAATAAATTTTCTTGTGAATGTAAATAAAGAAACATTAATACGAGAGAAAAAGATAGACATTGAACGAAATGTTAATACCCATGGAAAATGATAAATGGTGATGGATTTTTTTCAAGGACTGTTGCCTATTGATCAACTCTAAGAAGGGTTCAAACCCTTTAGAGCTTTTCTTTTCTAATAATTTATTTATATTTATATTTAGTTTTTATTATTTTATTTTTGATATTATTTTTATTACAATATGATATGTCACACGTCACTGTAAAATTTTGGTTTTGATAAAATAGTGGTTAGAATTGGAATGATTAATTATGACAAAATTCAAAATTTGGAAGTTCAAGGGTGTAGGAAGTTAATTTTAACAAATTTATGGATGGAAAGATTAATTTTGTAAAAGTTCAAAATTGAGGGAGAATATTGTAAAATTTCAAAGTGGAGAGACTAATTTGAGAATGCTCAAAGCTCAGTGAGTAATTTAAGAAAACTCCCTCTCCAACGGGAGCAATGTACGCAAATGACACCTAAAAAAAAATAAATTAAAACAACATATATTGAAAAAAAAATATCAAATCTAACGCTCATATATTGGATCTCGAATAGTATTGATAAATAGTATTATATTGATTCTTTAAGAATAGATATAAACAACATCATATCGAATTTTTAAAACTTGACATGACACTGTTTATATCTCGATAATTTTATAATATTATTCATGTCAAGTTTTAAAAATTCGATATGATACTATCTATATTGAATTTTAAAAACCAAATATGACACTATTTATTAGTATTATTTATGTCAAATTTTCACGTTAAATTTGAAATTTTTTTTTATACATCAGTTGTTTTAAATTTTTTTTTTTTTGAGTGTTATTTTGGTACATGTATCCTCCAACGATTTCTCTGAAAGAGAGGAGGGTTTAGGGTTTTCTTCAGATTCTGATTCAGAGAGGAGAAATAGAAAAATTGATCAAAAGAGGAGAAAAATGGCGGGGAGGTTGGGTAGAAGAGTTGTTCACTTCGCAAACCTTCCAATCAAGCTTCTTATGCCTTCTTCTTTCTCCAACATTTCCGAAATCGCCATTAAAACCATCCCTTCTTCCAAGGTATTTCCCTTCATCTCTCTCTGTTTGTCTGCTTCATGTTTCAGAATTTTTGTTTCCACAGACAGAAATTAAGAGGGTTCTGGAATCACTCTATGGTTTCGAAGTCGAGAAAGTACATACCCTAAACATGGAGGGAAGAAGAAGAAGGGAGGAGGATTATCGATAGCCAAACCTGACTACAAGAAAGCCTACATTACTCTCAAGAATCCTTTGTCCATTTCTCCTGATCTTTATCCCCTTCGGATGATTGAGGAGGAGAAAAGGAACATGAACAAGCAATCCAAGTCGGAGTATGGTTGATGAAGCCGAAAAGAAGTCACATTGGCTTGATGGGTCTAAGCCCCAGAAGGATTCCACAATGAAAATCCATAAGTATTGGGTTGGGGGGGGGAATGGATATGGTTTGTGCTTGAGGAACAAAGAATTCTAGGATGGATGAGGAGAAGTTTGATGCTCTGGACAAGGTGGACAAACTTGAGTCTGAACACAATGAATCTGTATTTGTGTTGGTGAGGACAATATTTGTGCATTTTTACATGATGTCTTGAATGGATTCTCTATGCAAGGTCGAAAATATGCGGTAAGCATGACTAGCAGGAAAGCAAGAAACTGACGGAGGAATACGAGCCACTGTTTTGAAACCTGGAGCGGAGTCCGAACCAGTTGTACCGAGCCATCATCAATGGGTCATTAGATTAGACCCAATAAAAAAATAGAATAACGTTATCCTTATAAATAAATTTAAATTATAATATATTAATAATTTAAATTTTTTATTTTAAAATATATAAACCTATTATAAAATAAGACAGACAGGTAAACTAATTTTGTGATCCGATGGTTTCGGCCACTTATGCCCTCACTTGCAACTTGAGTACGAGTCCGCGTGAGCATTTTTTTTCCTCATAGAAAAAAAAAAAAAAAAAAAAACACCCACATAGTCGGTTCAATCCAATTTTCTCGATCTAATCGGATTTGACTGATTACTGATCTGGTTCTCAGAAGGATTGACCGATTTAGTCTAGATTTCAAAACATTGATACCAGAAATATTTGGTTACAGTGATGAAAATTAAATCTAAAGGATCGATCGATTTGGTCTAGATTTCAAAACATTGATACGCGAAATATTTGGTTACAGTGATGAAAATTAAATCTGAAGGATTGATCGATTTGGTCTAGATTTCAAAATATTGATACAATAAATGTTTGGTTACAGTGATGAAAATTAAATCGGTTTTGTAAAGAAATCTAGATCAATTGTTGGTCTGATTTTTTATCAGACTGATCGATTCGATCAAAATTTCAAAACATTGATATGAAAAATGTTTGGTTACAACAGTGAAAATTAGTGAAACATATTTTAAGTAGCTGACATTTAAAGGGAGCGATTTTTAAATTTAATTTATGAGTATTCAAATATAAAATTGCACTTTAAATGAGTTAGAAAATGTAAATATATTAATATGAACCTCCTACGTTTAAAGAGCAAGTATAAACTTCGCCCCATTACTATAAGGACCAGTAATTGGGTCGGATCGGTTCAAACTCGGTCTATTTTGAAGAGTCAAGTTTGGCTCATTTTAGGGTTAGGTTGAGTTTGGATATATTATTTAGATCCATTTTAATTATGGGTCTAATTTGTATATCATCAGTGCGTTCGGCTTGTTATAAACTCGAGCCATTTAATAATTTTGGTGTATTATTTTTGATATAATTTTTAAAATTTTTATAATATTGTCATTGTTAATTTTGTAATAGTATCTAATCCTTAATTTAGTATTATAATATTTGTTTTATATTTTATTTTGAATAATTAATATATTTTTATTTTATATTTATTATGATATAAAATGAGTTAAAAATATAAAAAATAAAATTTATGATTTGGCTTCAAGCTTGATTTAAAACAGGTCTAAAGCCCTTTTAATTTTTCGAACCAAACTCAAATATCAAATCTTTGAGCTTTCTTGAGTCAGGTTTAGGAGATCTATAAAATTTTAAAGAGTCAAATCTTTATAAAACCCGATTTAAAAAACTCGATTTTCGGGCCTAATTGCTACCATTACTACCTTTTGAGAAAGCTGTGTGAGCACCTAAGCATGTTGGAACGATAAGAATAAATAAAGGAAAGCAATAAGAAGACAAGTACCAAACAAGATAATACAACACTCAACATCCTACCTGATCCTAAAACTACAGGGGTGCTAAGAGTTATAGTATCAGTCTTTTTTAGGGGTAATTATGGTTCACGTCAAAACTTGCTAATAATTTCCCAAGAGACATATGTGACCCAAAGATGAAAAAGCCTGTCCAGCTGGTTGAGAAACTCTAGAGATGTTGATTATCTTAGTTCTAGCTCACATGGGGCAAAGTGTTTCTGTCTACTCCTCTAGCAAGCAGCCCTTTACTCATTTCATTCATTTAGGGAACATGTACAACTATCATATCATCTCGGTGGGAGTGGGAGGGGGAAGGGGGCTCTAATTAAAAAAAAAAAAAAATCAATCATTTATTCGAATTTTATATCTATCAAATATTCAATCTTATCTATTAGTTCCTAATAATAGTTTCTTTTTAAAATTAAAAGAATTACCGACGCCTAGTTAGTTTTGATTACTGGTTGAGTACTGATACATCTTAAATAAAATCTAAACATCAAATTTTGTGTATAATAAAAATAGACGTGGGAATAATTTTATTATTTAAGAATGTAATCAGATTTAATTGGATATAATTTGATTATCATGTATCAATGAGAGCTGAGGGTTTGACAAAATTCTTAAAATTTATTTTTGGTTGTGAAAAATTTGGATATCATAATTTTCATTGGGCCCACTTAGTCCAACGGAAACCACCCACCCAATATTTAGTTCTTTCTATCTATTTGCCTAACAAAGAAAAGTGCTTTGGGGTCACACACATATATATATATTATATGCTTAAGCATTTGCTTCGAGTGTCTTTTGGCAATTAATTCATGTGATTTAGGTTCACTTTTGGATATTGCTGTCGGTAGAGTAGGGTTTGGGGCGATTCATGTATCTTCCACGGCAGGCATTGGATCAGTCAAATTTGTCATCTCTCTTAACTAAGCTAGGAGAGGAGAGGTGTGGATAATAATTTTCTAAATAATAGTTAGTAGCAAATTGGGTCCATCCAAATGATGGTCCTTAGCTGAGTTTGACTACTTCCCTTTTGAGCTAGGATGGAGATTAAGGGCTCCCCACGCCACATTCACGGGTCTATTACCCTAAAAGCATAAGGGTCAAAGCAACATCTCTATTCTTCTTCTTTCAGATGCATGTTATGCTCGTGCTTATCTTGAACCATGTGAAGAATTAATATTTCACTTTCACGTTGTCCAGGAGGAATCACATGTGTGAAAACACAAAAGGAAAAAAAAAAGATTATAGAAAATTCTAAACTTCTACTTAATTTTGTTTGTAGATTGGCTAAATCCAACCATTCAGGGCTATCCCAAAAAAAAAAAAAAAATCCTCAAGACATGTAATATTTCAATGTCACATCCACAGCTGGCCTCAATGGCTCACTCAACAAAATTTAGACATAACAATTTTCTACTCACTAATCACATTTTCTACTATATATTACAATCCAACAAGCATATACATTGAGGGGCAAACCTGCCACACCAATTCTCATCACTTGCATTCTAAATCATGCATTATCTCAGCCTTAAAAACTAAACATTAACAAAGACATCTTACCCAATACAAATTATATCCCACAAACAAACATAAACTTCGCTTATTACGTATATATTAAAATATATATATACATCACTCATGAAACTAACTTAGAAATCATCACAAAATAGGTCAAGGCTAAAGGATGGTGATCAAGTAAGAATCTAAGAGAGGGAGATCGCCTGAAAAACAAAGAGAGATAGATTGGCGATCCAATCTATGATCGAGAGAGAAGAAGGCAAAGATGTCAAAAGTAGCACCGAGGGGAGGTGAGTGAGGGAGAAAGTGAGACCGTGAGATCATCATCGCATGTCGGTAGAGATGGCACGTGAAGGTGGTGGCAGCGGCGTAAGGCTTGAGGGAGAGAGAAAAGAGCAATGGGGGAGAGAGAGAGAGAGAGATGAAAAGAGCTTCTCTTTTTGAAACCCTAGCGTCTCTTTCCCTTACGTTTTTTACAACAGAAAGGGTAAAGCTTGAGTAATGTACAAATTGAGTTCATGGAGACCCAAAACTAGGCTTATTTGAGTATTTTGAAAGCACAAAGGAAGACCAAAAGAGCACGAGACCCAAAAATGTGTATTATGTGTTTTTGTTCTTGTAAAAGAATACCTAAAAAGGATAATTTTGAGTAATTTTATAAAGTTTTTCCTAAATTATCTTTTAAAGATTTTTTAACTCCTTAACCACAAACCCTAATTATTCTAACTCTCTTAGACTTTTTTTTTTGAACAATAATTTACTTTTGTTTACTTTGAATGATATTTCTTTTAGCTCCGATTTTATCGATTTACTTAAAACACTTCTATATCAACCCAAGAGTCACCCTTAATTTCTATCAAAACCCTAATACTACGACCAAATCTTACATGCACATTACATTCACATATTCATAAACAACTCATGAAATTATGAATTTAAACTTGAAAATGGAATTAAATACATAAAATAAAATCTTTTAGGATTTTCTAAATCTGAGTTCTCACTAGGACTACAATTGGGTCAGGCTAGTCCAAACTTAGTCTATTTTGAAGGGTCAAGCTCGGATCATTTTAGGGTCAAATCGAGCTCGAACCCATTATTTAGTTCCATTTTAATTATAGATCGAATCGAAACACCAAGGGCTCAGCCTGTTATAGACTCGACCCATGTAAAATCAATATTGTGGTATTTTGATGGTAACTTTGATGACTTAAATATATTATTTTTGATATAATTTTTTAATCTTCCATGATATTATTATTGTTAATTTTTATAATTGTGTGTAATTCTTAATTTGACATTATGACATTTACTTTGTATTTTATTGTGAATGATTAACGTGTTTTTATTTTATATTTATTATTCTTTAAAATTGGTTAAAAATAAAAATAAAAAATTTATAATTCAAACTCGAGTCTGACCCTAAACAGACTCGAAACTTTTTAATTTTTTGAGTCGATCTCAAATCTCGATTCTTTGAGTATTCTCGAGCTGGGCTTGGGCTTAGGCTCGGATCCATAAAATTTTAAACTGATTGAGTCCGAGCTCTATAAAGCTCAGTTCAAAAAACTCGATTGCCATCCCTAATCCTTATTTTTCACTTGCTTTTAGATGTATATGATAAGATAGGGGTAACAATTACCCACCTAATTAGAAAAATCAAAAGATAAAGCTATTTGTGTGTGTGTGTCTCCCTTTTCTTTTTAATTCTCTATTCGTATTTCTCTCTGAAATTTTTGTTTACTAATTGGAATAAAAAAAATTAGGGGAGCAACTTTTATGGAAGTATATATCAAACCTTCCTTTGAAACATCAAAGGAGATGTGAACAAAAGCTATATGCATGATGCACACATTCATACAATTAAATTTCTTAATTATTGCAAGTGAGTCTATTGTAACTAAGCATTTGAACTGGGACCCAATGAGAACAAATGAAGGATTGCATGTGGTTTTTGCATTTATTTTTTTAGCCTCACCCACCCACCACCACTGCACCAAAAGTTCCTCTCTCCAACCATCAATTGTCCTCCCTTATTTAATACACATCTTTGACTTCAGTTCACATGTTATCTCGGAATGAGTGTGTCAAATTTCCTAAAAATGACCGGACAGACAGGCGTGATTATTGAAAGTTGGGGGGATGTGGGGTCACATGCTTTTCCTTGTAAAGAAGAAAAGATTAAAAGGAGAGAGACCCACTAATCCTAATTAGTCTTAAACTTTGTGGAAAGGGCTGCATTGTCCCTTCCCAGTTCCCACTTGACTTCCCAACCCATTCCTTTTGGACAGGAGGAAAATGTACTAAACACTAATTTAAATAACAATTGTGATTCCAAATTTGGGTGAAGCATATACTTTTTGTATGATCTTACTTGCAAATCTAGCTTCCTTATAATTCAACTTCACTCTATCAAAATACTACTATAAATTAAAGAAAATATTTTTTTAATACATAAGAGAGATTTGAATTCGAAATCTTTAAATAGAAAGAGATGATATCTGTTGAAATATAACTCATTTTCATGTATTAGGACTCTTAATTTCATATTTGAAATGATAATTTGAGTTGCAATAAATAAGACAAATTCCGATGGAGGATGACCTTTAAAATGCACAACTTGCAACATTTGATTTGGGCCATTTTTGTGCTTGGGACAAAATAATGCAAGGTTTGAAATTTCGAAATCTCAAACTGGGTTTCTGCTTTTACAACAATTCATAATCATATGCACCCTTTTTATTTTACAAAATTTAAAAATAAGAGACCACAATAATTTCATATTGCCATATCATATAACAGATAAAATAACGTGATACATAAAACGTGTTAAAAATTAAATGGATCAAATCTTATATAATTTAAAATTACTCATATCCTAAAATTTTGCTCTATCGATTGTCCACTATAGAGTATGTGTATTACCTCTGGCGATGAGGATACCCGGGGCTCAGCCCGTTATAGACTCAACTCATTTAAAATCAAATAATGTGTTATTTTGATGGTGATTTTGATACTTAAATATATTATTTTTGAAATAATTTTTTAATTTTTCATGGCATTATTGTTATAAATTTTTATAATAGTGTATAATCCTTAATTTAGAATAGTGATATTCAAACTCAAGTCTGACCTAAACCGGCCTCCCTTTTAATTTTTTGGACCAAGACCAAGTCTCGATTCTTTAAGTATTCTCGAACTGGGCTTGGACTCAGATCCATTAAATTTTAAACAGACCGAGCCCAAGATTTATAAAATTCAATTCAAAAAACTCGATTGCCAATCATAATCCTAACATTTCACTTGCTTTTAAATGTATATAATGAGATAGCGGTAACAATTACCCACCGAACTAGAAAAATCAAAAGATAAAGCTATATTTGAGATATTGTTTAAGAAAGAACAAAGCCCAATTATTGAACCAACTAGATACGGGTGAAATTTGTGTTGTTTGTTAGACCTAATTTTCATGCAATATAAACCATGTGAATCATTGAAAAAGTTAATTAGAGTGAAATTATTGGTAAATTTTCAAAATTGGAAAGCATAATTTTGGAGTTTCCATCAACTTTTGCAATGTATATCTTTTTATCTCCTTGAACACATGTAGTTTAAAATATTCATGCTAATAATTTTAAAAAATAATGATCTGTTTGACAAAGTGTAAAATAAATGGTGAATTTTTAACACAAGGAAATTATTGGAAGTGTAAATATTGACAAAACAATGGACTCTATTAATTTTTTAATATATATATATATAATATTTTTAATATTCAATTATTGTAGTTTATTTCAACTTCAACATTTTGTTTTGTACCTTTATTTAAATTCTTAACATACCAATTATATATGAATTAAGTGATAGAAATCTAGATATTTTATTCTGTACATCTTTATGCTTAAATTTTTATTAAAAGTAATAATTTTTTTTTTTGTTGATATTTGAAATTTGTTTGATTAATCCGATCAAAATATTCTGAAATCTATTGATGAGTTATTTCTCTTAAATTATTTTTTTTTTATACTCAGGATTCAAATTTGAGATATTTGATTAAAAGAGTAGAATGTTTGATCACTCAATCTAATAAAATTTGGTTAAAATAATAATTTTAATATTATATATAGCAAGATATAAACTTTATAGATTTAATATATTAAACTATGAGTACTCTTTTTCTTTTTTAGAAATTGCTCATTATGTAAAATATTTTAAATTTAATTGGGTTTAATATTGTTTAGTAAAAAAGGAATATTTGTTTGTCCTTAATTGTGGACAATAAATTTTGATGGTGGTGGTGACGGTGATGGTCAAACAGAGCGTGTTAAGAGAAACCAAAACAGAGGCGATGAGGGTGAAAAGACAGGAGAGGGACAAAATATATGATAAAAAATAGCAAGAAAATCCAAATCAACTGGTTGTCACTATGTATGGACATCGACACCCACACACACACTGCCTCTCTCTCGCTCTCTCTCTCTCAAACCATTAACATGGAAGAAAGAGAAAGTGGAACACCCAAAAAAAAAAACACACACACACACACACAAAAACACAGACACAAAACCAAATGAAAGCACTGCTGGGCGGTTTTGGAGGGAGTTTTGATTTCTAAATTCTCCCAAAAACCCAAAACATGTCTTCATTTTTGGTGGGCTCTGTCCTCCAAAAAAAAAAGAACCCTACCCCTCCTAATCCTATTGCCTTACTTCTTTAATTATTAATTTTTGTAATGCTCACCATTCCCATCTTCTTCATTCACAGAATCTTTCTCTCTCATACGCTCTCTTTCTCCCTCTCTCTCTCTCTCTCTCTCTCTCTCTCTCTCTCTGCCGTCACAAATCAGATCTGCAAAATTCTTTCTTATTTCCAATTTCTCCAAATCAATTAATCCCTGAATCAATCATAATCACAATCTGGGTCATTCTCAGATTTCACAATTAAGCGAGATTTGATCAAAAATTTTTAGAGAGAGAGAGAGAGAGAAATAAAAAATGGCAGAGAAAGAAGAAGAGATTCGAAAAAATGAGAACAGAAATATGCAGTTGAAGAAAGAACTCACTGCAATCCGAAAAGCAGCGCGCGTTCTTCGAGATCCAGGCACAACATCTTCATGGAAGAACCCATCTCCCTTTCCATCTCCATTCACACCCACCAGATCTGTCAACAACGACAAGTCTTTTTCAAAAGCACCAAATGGCAAAGAAAACAGAGTCTTTCTCTATAACTGGAATGTTCACTCTTCTAGTGAGAAGAGCTCTCCAATCACTGCAAAAGCAGCACTGAAATCTGAGCTTCAAAGGGCACTTCATGGGCAATGCCCAAATCGTGAAAATGATGGGTCTTCTTCTTCTGCTTCTTCATTCTCTGTCGTTGCTAGTGTTGAAGAAAATGTCGATGAAGATGAAAATGAAGACGAAGAAGAAAGCTTAACAAACAACAACAATGATTCGAAAAGTGACACGTGTATTGCCATTGGAGATCTTCTTACTCGCCGGAGACCAATCAAATCTATGGCAGCGATTAAGAAGAAGAAATCGAGAAGGAAGTCTTCTACTGCTGCTTCATCAAAACATCAAACCCAGATTGTCCTTCCTCGGATTTCCAAAAGAGGAGGTGGTTTTAGTATGGCTGATGATTCAGTTGACCCATCCGAGGAATATTGTAATTCCGAGGATTTTCATCGTCGTGGGTCATCTGCAGCATCTCCATTACTTTCAGGAGTCAGATATGGAAAATCAACAACAATATTGAGGAATATTAGGAGTAGAAGAGAGGACTCTAGTTATTCATATAGCACACCTGCATTGTCTACTAGTTCATATAACAGGTATGGCATTCGCAATCAGAGCACTGCTGGTTCTTGGGAAATGGCCACACCATCTCTTAGTGGTCTTGAAGATGATGATCATCTCGATTTGCCGGGTAGACAAGGTTGTGGCATTGGTTGTTATTGGTCTAGAAGGACTCCTAGTACTAGTAGACATATGCGCTTCTGCGGCAGCTGTTGCTCGCCATCTCTTTCTGACACTTTGAGGAGAAAAGGAAGCAGCATATTCTGTGGAAGCCATTCAATGTATTCGAGACATCGAACACCAACACCAGGTTGTTCTAATAGGAGGCCAACCGCGCCCAGGAGTGCTCAGGGTATACTTCCCCTGCTAACTAATTCGTCTATGGGAACCGGAAACAGTGATGATGAGCTTTCGACTAACTTTGGGGAGCTTGATTTGGAGGCTTTGAGTCGATTGGATGGAAGAAGGTGGTCTTTGAGTTGTAGGAGTCAAGAGGGGTTGGAGCTTGTGGCTCTAAATGGGGAAGTTGATGAGGAAGGTTCACCCGAAAACATTAAAAGCTTGAGTCAAAAGTATAGGCCAATGTTCTTTGAGGAGTTGATTGGCCAGAATATAGTAGTTCAGTCCCTTATGAATTCTATTTTAAGAAATAGGATTGCTCCTATTTACCTTTTCCAAGGTCCCCGAGGGACTGGAAAAACATCTACCGCCAGGATTTTTGCAGCTGCCCTAAATTGTGGGGCGAAGGAAGAGGCTAAGCCTTGTGGTTACTGCAGGGATTGCACTGAGCTTGTCTCAGGCAGGAGCAAGGATTTGTGGGAAGTTGATGCAACCAATAAGAAAGGAATTGATAAGGTCAGATATATTTTGAAAAATCTCTTGGGTAGGCCACCGGTTGCCTTCTCTAGATACAAAGTTTTTGTTATTGATGAGTGTCACTTGTTGCCCGCCAAAACTTGGTTGGCATTTCTCAAGTTTCTCGAAGAACCACCTCCACGGGTGCTTTTTGTGTTTATAACAACAGATCTTGACCATGTGCCTCGAACTGTCCAATCAAGGTGTCAAAAGTACCTCTTCAATAAAATCAAGGATGTCGACATTGCAGCCCGGTTGAGGAAAATTTCCGCAGATGAGAATTTGGATGTTGAATCAGATGCATTGGAATTGATTGCTTTGAATGCAGATGGTTCACTTAGGGATGCGGAGACTATGTTAGACCAGTTGTGTTTGCTGGGTAAAAGAATTACTGCATCTCTTGTAAATGAGCTCGTGAGTATGCCATACAGTCCATCATCATCACTTTATTTTTTAAATTTAATTCCCAGATTTTCGGTAATAATGATGTCTTAGTTTGTTCAAGCCTGATGAGGTGGATGCCTAGTAGCACATCCATAGTGAATAGTTGATCCCATTAAATCTGCTCAGGCATTTTGTTACTTCAGAAGAATATTTATGGTGCTTAGGTTATAAGGCGACTCTAGTAGCTTTGACTTGCTTACGAAAATTATTTTCTTTGTTTCAGGTCGGGGTTGTTTCGGATGAAAAACTGTTGGAACTTCTGGAATTAGCCATGTCATCAGACACTGCAGAAACTGTGAAAAGAGCCAGAGAGCTGATGGACTCTGGGGTTGATCCAATGGTTCTTATGTCTCAATTGGCTAGCCTTATTATGGATATCATTGCTGGGACATACCCAATTGTTGATGCCAGATCGAGAGACTCATTCTTTAGAGGTCGAAATTGTAAGTGCTATGCTAATATTTCAGAATTTCCTATTCCATAGAGATTGTAGATTTTGGATATTTCTGATATTAAATAGAATCTCAACTACCACAAAGTAACTATCATGACCTGAATTACACCATTGCATTTGTTGGTGAACAACTCATAGCTCCAGAGGAATGTTCCTATTAGACCTTAAAGACAACAATTATGATAGATGGAATGAAAAAAAAAAAGTAGTGCATAAATGTGGTACTAACTTCCATTCACTTGCACGTGCACTTGTTTATGCATATTATTATCTCTCAATCTTTCTGTTTACTGCTGCTAACATTTCAACCAATGTTGGAAACCAGGTGAAGGCATTAGCTTAAGACCTAGTGGAAATGCTTGATGTGCTAAGTAATGCAGTCTATTGACAACAATCAATATCTTTAATTGATAATTTCATCCACGTGTTAATGTGATGGTGTACATGTGATTTCACAACATAAAAATATGAGATAAAATGATACTTCATTCAAAGTCCTTTCTTTCTGACAGCCTGGTAAGGTTAATACGTAGTTACCTTTTTTTTAGCTCCAATTAATAAATTAGTAAATTATAGAGTATATAAAATGATATATTTGTATCAACTAAATTTATCATTTTCTTTAAGAAAGTATGTTCTTTGCTCTTGAGAGTGTATGGAGGTTGAAGAATGAAACATTATGAATTCTTGCGAAGTCTGTCTGACTGAAGTACTTTTGTTGTCTTGAGCCGCATCTTTCAGAACTCCTCCAGGATAGAAATCTTTCCCCTTCATTATCTAAATGGAACTAGCCCTGCTTAACTATTTGTAAATAAATTCCATTAAAAACAAACTCCAAGTTTTGATGAAACTCTTTTCTTCTCTACTTTCATGTTCTTTTTGGTTCTTACAAACCCCAAAATTAATAAGATTATCGACCAGAAATGAAATTTCATAAAGATTTTCTCTAAACCAGCATTATTGTTTATTGACTTATTGAACTGCCTGAAATTTTTTCCCTGATTCTCAAAATCAGTTTATGGTGCCAAGTCACAGGTTAATTATTATATAAGTATGCCATATGTTGGTCATGGAGACTTTGGCTTCATATTCTGTAATTGCAGGTTGTTGGTTAATTTAGATATCACACTTCAAACAGTTGATTAATTATTTTATAACTCTTTTGAGATAGATGCTAACCCTTGGTGGGACTTAAAGTGCTACTTTATTATTTCCTCTTATTATTGCCATATTCCCTAATTAATTAAGCTACATCAATAAAATGATTTTATTTATTTATTTTATTATTTATTTATTTTAAGAAAAGGGAAATAGACATTAAAAGCAGGTTTCTAGATGTTATCTTGTTTGTGACATATCTTGTTATCTTGGGTGGCAATCCTATGGTAACAACCCAACGTTCATAAAGTGACAGACTTAACCTAGTTAAGCCCCCTTGATTGCTTAAGCTTGTTTTGATTAGTTGTGTTGGAATGAAAAATAGAAATGCCGAGAAAGCTCAAGCGAATAAAAGGATTGAATCGAAAAGTGTTTCTGATTGAAGTCAAATTGACATGCAAAATGAACAAATTTCCTACCTTGTTTTTGGAAGTTTTTACTCTCCTAATTAGAGCTAACTGCAGCTAATCAGTTTATTTTCTAATTTCAAATATTTATTTATAACAAAGAGCCTCTCTTATGGTGAATTAAAAAAAATCATTTTTAGCTAAAAACGTTATTTAAAACATGGTGCTTCCATTTATATATATATATATATATTTCTTTTTTCTATGAAGAAATCTTAGAGAGATGAAGTAGGCAAAATAGGAAGTTTATTGATAAGTACCAAACTTTTGTAACCTGTTCTTGCTCCTATATTTTCTCAACACTTTGCGAGTATGACATGCATGGTTATGTATTACTAAAACATTATGGTGGCCTTGTAAATTTGAAATTATTTGGAATTTTCATATTTCTGACCAATATTTTGCTTAGATAAGAATTGTTTTGATGGAGGACAACAGTAATCATGAAGAATTGCAAAATATTCTACTGTGTCTATTTCAATACTTGCTTTATTAGTTTAGTTGGGCAATTCTATCATATACTTGTCTTAGCTATCTTGCGTCTGTGGGCGGATACTCATATTGTTCTGCCTTTGTAATTACAAATGAGGAGCCATTATTTACATCAAACATACCCCCCTTCTTGAAGATCTTGAAAGCCCCTGAAAACAAGGCCTCTGGCATTTAGTTTAGCTTGGAATAGAAAAAGGAAAATTGATTGGGCGGAAAGGACTTGGTGACGATTGTGGTTAAGTAATGTTAATCAACAAATCAATCCCTGGGGAGTTTATATTTCTGACTGAAAAAAATGAAAACACAGATGAAGTCTATTATAAGGTGAATCCGATAAGCAATGGAAATAAAATAGTGCCTAGAAAAACTCACTAATTTGGAGCAACTAATAGTCATTAAGATCAATTTGGTTACTAAAGCTATTGTTTACTTCTGATGGTTTTATTTATGTTTTGGTAGCTAATTGCACTTTTAAGTCACAAAATGGTCATTAATTTAAAGGTGCACTCAAGCATATGGCTATTTTTTCTCCTTTGACAGAAGGAAATGGGTAATTTTGTAAGTTTAAAGGAACACAATCCCAAAATTCAAAATTGGAGACCTTCTGCAATTCATGATACAGAACAGGGTTTCAAGAGTGTAGCGAGTCACATAATGCAACCTTTCTTTAAATTCTTCCATCGGGGTCATTTTGGGATCTTGTCTTAGTTTAATTGGTGGAGAATTTTGATGAAGCCTATAAAGTAGTTATTCAAATTTAGAAATTAGTTGGCGGAAATTTTAAATCTCTTAGAAGTATCTATTTTCTAAATTTTCTTTATTGTGGTTCTTGGCAAGGTCTTGAGTTCAGACTTCGCAAACAGCCTCTTTCAAGGTCATTTACAAATTTCATCGCAGTGGGAGGTCCGTGTGGTGGGGTTCCTCTAGTTCTCTATTTGTATTCATAATTGCTATTTTGGGTAGATTTCAGTCGTTGACTTAAGAGTCATTTCTAGATTATTGTCGCTGGTGTCAATTTTGGTAGTATTTATTGTCTTTTCATCAGGAGAGGCAAATTTTAGAAGGTTAACTAGTCTTATGTATTCAATCTATAATTGGAAGCATTTTTTGTTGACATAAAATTAATTTAAAACATGGAAAAGAGCTGTGTGAATCAAGAACAACAGTCAATTTGGTTAACTTTCATATTTTGATAGGTTTCCTTGCTCTAGGATCTTCTTTCTTTTTGTGGGAGACCCCGGGCTTGAGGGTGGGGGCTTGCAAAATTTAATCTTGGTTTTGGGTTCAGGTTTAAACTATCTTCGGTCAAAAGGTTTGACCGCTGGCTCTCTGAATCAAGTGGCTTACTCATATGTCTCTGCCTGGCATTAGATGAAAAATTCATTGTTCGCGGACTTTATTTTGTAGTTTATTGAACTCTACATCAGAGTCAACTTTGTTATGCACTTTTATGAACAATATTTAATTATGATTTCTTTTTTCTTATTAAGCTGATAGTCCACTAGATCTGGGGGGGTTTTTATATTCATCTTCTGTTTCATAATCTTTCTCTTGATTATTTTGTTCCTTTTTGCAGTAACTGAAGCAGAAGTAGAGAGATTGAAGCAGGCCCTTAAGCTTCTATCTGAGGCTGAGAAACATCTTAGGGTTTCAAGTGAACGCTCAACATGGTTTACAGCAACTCTGCTGCAGCTTGGTTCAGTGTCTTCACATGATACAGGCCAGGCAAGCAGCAGCAGAAGACAGAGCTCTAGGACAACTGAGGAATATCCATCAGGCGCTTCTAGAGAAGCTTATGTACACAAGCAAAAGCTTGATTCACACCATCTACGGCAAAGATCATGTCCTTCTTTCCCTAAAGATAGAAATGGAAATTCACCTCCTCAGGGAGATACATTAAGTTCGAAGCCTGCATTAAGTTTGATGAATGGCAGTTCTGTTGCTGTCTCACATGGTGAAGGTGCTGATGGAAAATTGTTAACTAAAGAGATCAACAATCTAGATGATATATGGTGTCGTTGTATTGAGAAATGCCATTCCAAGACACTAAGGTTACTGTTACACATGCATGGAAAGCTCTTGTCTCTCGCCGAAGGTGAAGGTAAGCTCATTTGTTTCTCTATGGTAATCCTTTCCAAGTGAACATTTGTTTGTACTGGATGGCTTCACTTGCAGCTTGCATCTCTCTCTCTCTCTCTCTCTTAACAAAATGCACTTGCAGGTGTTCTAGTTGCTTATGTTGCATTTGGAGATGTGGATATTAAAGCAAGAGCTGAGAGGTTTCAGAGCAGTATCACAAATTCATTTGAGATTGTCTTGAGACGGAATGTTGAGATTAGAATTATTCTCTTGCCAGAAAGTGAGACATCTATCCTCAGTTCAAGACTACTTGAATTGGCGGATTCTTTAGGTCATAAGCAGATTGATACAAGAGAGACAATTGACAGGGAAAGAAAAGTTGCTTGCAGTGAGCAGATGAATGATGATTCTAATCGTATTTCACATCAAGAAACCCTAAAAGTATCAAGAGGAAGCATTAATGACTCCAAAGAAACACTGAAACAAGGAAATGGAGATTGTGTTAATAGTTCTTCACCAATGGTACATGAGGCCTTCCAAAGTGGCACCAAGTCACAGAATTTATTGGCTGAGAAAACTGCTGAAAACGATGGTAGGAAAGAGAAAAGGCCGGGGATATCAATGCAGAGAATAGAATCCATTATCCATGAGCAAAGGTTAGAGACCGCATGGCTACAGGCTACAGAAAAAGGAACTCCTGGATCAATGAATTGTATGAAACCCGAAAGGAATCAAATCTTGCCCCAAGACGGTGTTGATCATGAAAATGAAATGGAATCCATGAGTTCATTGGATTTGTCCTCTCAGCTAAACCATGATAACAATGTTTTGAAAAAGAATGATGGGAAGGTCCTCCAGAACGAACGGGTGGTTAAAAATGTGGATCATCTTCCCAAGTCCCCAAGCTTATTGCATGACAGCAGCTTTGTGGCAAATTTCCATAAAGATAGCCTGTAAGTTCTGATTTTCAATTTGTTTTCCTTCTATACCTCTGTTTGATGCATGATTACCTTAAATTCCCTACTTACAGCACATAGTTTCAAGGTCAAACATGTTTATAATTGTTCTCACAATTACATTTTAAATTAGATTAACTTTTCTCATAGATGTAGACTACCATTTGTTAACTACCCCATGCTAATGTGATTGTCATGGATCTCTTCAGTACCCCTCTTGTCTTCACTTAGTCCCTTTTTCCTTTTAAAAAAATTGCTGTGTTGCATTTCAATTTTAGGTGTTGTGGCCAGAAACTGATGCATGTTCCCCACAGAAATTTTAAAATTTTAAGTTCCATATGCCTTGAGCGAAGAGAAGTATTATGTTGTGATTTTGACTTGTAACCATGTAGTTGATTCGAAATATATATATTATTGCAAGCAACAGGTAACGTTTTAGTGCCTTATGTATATCTTGTTATAGGTCTTTATCCAATGGTCCATTGTGTGTAATACATGAAATGTCTTATTTGGAGTGTGGGATTCAATTGTTTGAAAACTTAGTTGCAGCATTTCAGTGGTTCTATTGCTACAATATTTCATTGACCAAGCGATCTGGTTTGTGATTTCTTCAATGTGCATTGTTAGTCTAAGCTTCGTGTTGCTATGTACAAATATTAGCTACCCAATGATGCCATTTGAGTAATTTTATCATCTTTATTTTTGTATGTCTCATGAAGTGCTATAACTATGATTTTGTTGGACCTAATTAGTGTTAAGAAGAAAACAACGCAGACAGACTTTACCCTATGTGTTGTGGCTCATTTGAAGCACCGATATGCCTACCACAGTATAAAAACTCCACTGTCTGAAAATTAATAATTTGAAATTCTAGTCGGAAAGAAGCTTTTGGCGACAAACTATTGCACTTATGTCTAGCATTGCATGTACCAGTTCTGCAAAAGAATAAACAATGTTTTGAATCTCTGGCATTACAAATTCAAGTGCTCTTGCTTGAAGCATCTTATGAGTGCTTTTTTTTTGGTGTTTATATACAGGGGATACGAATCGGCGTCAACATGTGGAGGCTGCAACTGCTGGAGTACTAAAAGACCTCGGAGGAGGGGACAGGTGCACATTGACTTGTGTGTGAACTTCTTCTTTCCTGTATTAGGGAAATTTAGCTCACACTCCATTCTTGTTTTGTACATGGACAGGTCAAGCAAGGAACTCTAGTTCGATCGTGCAAGGGTAGTAGGTTCTTGCCGTTTGGAAATTGTGGAAACATGACAAGAACAGAGAGCAGATTAAAAAGATAATTAAAAGACCCACAATGCATTTTTTCTGTATCTATGCCATTCTTATAATTAGCCCTAAATTTACCTGGGGCATTGCCTATCGAGTCTTTCTTAGGGAAACATTGTAATATAAAGGGATTTCTGCATTTCTTTTGGCTCCAGCCAAATTTATGGAATTAATAAAAAGGAGGGAACGTTGGAATTGGATGTTCTATTGAATTGTTATTTCTTCGGTAGATGCAGAATTTAAAAGCATTCTTTGATACAATTACAGCGAAATAAATATTTGATGTCCTAAGATCTAGAGTCGAATCACTAACCCTTTTGATGTACGGGTTCGAAGAATGTCACAAATGGATCAATCTCTTTTTGTTTACAATCCAAGGGTCTTTGATTAAATGTATATGGTGTAGATCCCTTTGAAAGTTTAAGAATACCCACTTTAGTGTATTTTCTCTCTATCTTCAATGTGCATGTCCGTTGGTTGCTCTTAGAAGAAGTTACATTTTTTTTCTATATAACCTTTTGAAATTCAATTAACATGGTTAGTGGGTTAAGAGAGTTAAGAGTTTGTTTTCTTTTGAAAACCACTTCCTCCCTTCTCTCCTTTGAATTTCAAAATAGGTAGGAGAATGGGTTAGGGTCAAACCCACATGGGCGACTCGACTCAGTATCCATAACTTACATCTCTCACTCGCACATGAGGATTAAACCTACATTTAGCTTAATCACTTCCATATATCATTGATTTCATACTGACAAATGGATCGTGTGACCAGCGAGTACATCGAGAGCTCATAGCTATACACCGGTTAAGGATATGTAGCAGTTCAAGATCTAATACAATGAGGACATCAAGTCTCGCTATACTCCAGACCTCTTTTGCTATACTTGGAGTCAACGTACCTCTCATCCCTCTATATAAATAAGAGCATACTTGACTTATTTCAACTATGCATTCACAATTATGTTTCAGAACATCAAGTTAAAAACATAACTGGCCAGTCTGTGAATACAAAATGACGTGTCAGCTTTAAGACAATCTTCCTTTCACACTACTATCTTTTCACCTCACCTTAGCTGATTTCCTAGACATGAACCGCAAAATCGAATCAATCATGGTTTCTTGGTGACATGCTAAAATAGCATCATTAAAATAAAGTCTCAAGAAATAGGTAAAAGTCATAACAGTATTTAATGAGGTTAATCGCAAGCCTCTGGGTCTCACGCAATGAAGTATAGAGGGATTTCAACAAACTCATTATCCATAGGGTCACAAATGCACACGTGGTATGAAAACACGTACTACGATGCATTTTCTATTCAAATAGAAACGTATGTCTTATTCCAAAATTAATGCATCGTACATGTTTTAGTCCAAGTGTATCACGACACTGACTTGATTCTCTCTTCTTATAAATCCTCCAAAAAATCACTTGATTTTCTCTTCTTATAAATCCTCCAAAAAATCACTCTTTCAAGAGAGAACCACACCTGGCTTCTAGACAAGTTTAATGGATTGTGAGAAATCTATTTCGATTATCAAGAAAATAATATAAAGGATAATCTCATCTTAGTTCTATACTAAGGTGGCAAATTTATGTTAATTATCTAAAATTAACATTGCCTCATTTTTACATATCATACAAATATTAGAGACGATTGCTCGTATGTGAGAGTCAATCTTCCAAACTTGTCCTATATACTTTTTACTCAAGATATAAGAACTTGCAAATTCAAACAAATTCAAATGTCATATAATAATGAGCATTACATCACGTTCATTACATACACAAATACAATTACACTATAAGCAATCCTAAAGATTTTACATGTTTATGAAATATATCTCTAGGTATCGGTTTCGTGAATGGATCAGCCACCATTAAATGCGTAGATACATACTCCAATGTCACCTCTCTCTTTTCAACAATGTCTCGAATAAAGTTGAATTTTATATCAATGTGTTTGGTTCTCCCATGATATTTGGAATCTTTCGTGTAGCCGATAGCTGATTGACTATCACAATAAATTATCACAGCTTCCACTGTGTCGCTTACGATCCCCAAATGTTGTAAAAACCGTTTTAACCAAACACACTCCTAAACTGCAGAAACACAAGCTACAAACTATGCTTCTATTGTAGACAGTGATACACATGTTTGTTTCTTGCTTCTCTAAGAGACGACGCCATTATTTAGCAAGAAAACATAACCTAAGATGGACTTACGTTCATCTAAGTTGCCACCCCAATCAGCATCTGTGTATCCGCTTAATAACAAGTCATTTCCTTGATAACCAAGGGAATAATTCGCAATTCCTTTTAGGTATCTTAAAATTCTTTTTACAGTTGTCTAGTGACCTTTTCCTGAATTGGATTGATACCTGCTCACCAAACCCACGGCATAGCAGATGTCAGGCCGTGTACACATCATAGCGTACATCAGAGTCCCAACAGTGCTGGAATAAGGTACTTTTGACATCTCTTCTTTCTCTTCGGGTGATTTAGGGCATATTTGTAGGTTTAAACTTTCACCTTTTGCCATAGAAGTATCAATGGGTTTGCATTTATCCATTTTAAATCGTTCCAAAATCTTTGTAATATAAGATTCTTGAGACATTGCTAATAATCTCTTAAAATGATCTCTATGGATCTTAACACCCAGTATGTAATCTATTTCACCCATATCCTTCATCTCAAAATTAGATGACAACCAATCTTTGATACTTAGAACATACTCCATATTGTTTCCGGCCAATATGTTATCGACATATAGAAATAGAATTACAAATTTGTTATTGGACATTTTCACGTAAACGCAATGGTTTTCGTCTATCATTACGAAGTCGTTAGAGATTACAGCTCTGTGAAATCTCAAATACCATTGCCTCGAAAACTGTTTGAGGCCATAAATTGATTTCTTCAATTTACAAACTTTATTTTCTTAGCTTTCGACTATGAAATCTACAGGTTGTTTTATATAGATTTCTTCCTCGTGTTCCCCATTGAGGAAAGCAGTCTTCACGTCCATTTGGTGTAATTCTAAATCCAAATTGGCTACTATAGCCAGCAACAGACGAATAGAGGCAAATTTCACTACTGGGGAAAAGGTTTCCTCATAATCAATACCCTCCTGTTGGGTATAATCTTTTGCCACCAATCGAGCTTTATACCTCTTAATTGATCTATCAACCCTTCGTTTAATCTTGAGAACCTACTTGTTCCCAATAGTTTTGCGCCCATGAGGAAGATCAACCAGTTCCCAAACATGGTTAGATTTTATCGAATCAATTTCTTCCTCCATTGCATTCATCCACTCTTCCTTTGCAGGACAAGATAGAGCCTTATACAGATCTTTAGGCTCATCTATATCCTGTGGAGAAATGATAAATGCATGCCTTTCAATCTCGTAATAACGTTTCAACATACCTTTCCTAGCACTTTTCCGAACCGATGATTCGGGTAGATCATTGGAACTTGAGTCCCTCCCATTGGGATCATCTTGGGATTCAATTTGTTGCGGTTCCAATGATCCATCAGGTATAGCTCCATCGTCTGAATTATTTAATTCAAACAAAGGTTCCCCTTGTGCTATATCTCCTCTACTAGGAAAATCATTCTCCAAAAAGGTTACATTTCGTGATTCAATTTCAGTTATAGTACCATCTTCCCATTCACCGATGAACACATAACCTTTTGATTGATCAAAATATCTAATAAAGATACATTTCTTCCCCCGGGGACCAAACTTTCCAAATTTACTGGAAGGGTCATGAACATATGCTGCCGATCCCCAAGGTCTAAGACCAGTCAGACTTGGTTACCTACCAGTCCAAAGTTCATACGATGTTGTGGGTACTGTTTTTGAAGGCACTCTATTCAAGATATAGGTCGCAATTAACAATACATCTCCCCAAAAGGAAATTGGCAAGTTAGCCTGCGCCATCATAGATCTCGTCATATCCAACAACGTCCTATTCCTCCTCTCAGCAACATCATTCTATTGAGGTATGTGGGGAATAGTCAATTGTCTAATTATTCCCTTTTAATTATATAGATCCTTGAACTGATCCAATAGATATTCATGCCCTCGATCTATCCTTAAGACTTTAATCGTTCTATCCATTTGATTCTCCAATTCATTCATGTAACGTCGAAAGCACTCAAGTGCTTCAGACTTGTGAGTAATCAAATAGACATGATCAAAACGCGTGAAATCATCAATAAAAGTAATGAAATATGACGCTCCATGCCTAGCCTTCACATTCATTGGACCACAAATGTCAAAATGAACCAATTGCAATGGAAGTACAGCCCTCACGGCTTTTCCAAATGGTTTTCTAGTCATCTTCCCGGCAAGACAATGTTCACAAGTTGGTAAATCAATTTTGGTGAGTGAACCCAATAGTCCTGCTTTCACAAGTCGATTCATCTTGTCTTGCCCTATGTGACCAAGTCTAGTATGCCATTCTTTTCATTCACATTAGTATCACTAGAAGAACAAACATTTAACGATACATAACGATCTGCATAACAATTAAACATTCGTTTGTCACAATCCAAAATTAAAAAGTCATCAAAGAGATATCCAGATCCAAAGTACACACCATTGTAATTGATACAAACCTCATTTCTAGAAAAGTTCAAGTCATATCCTAGTCTAAGAAGAATAATAATAGAAACTAAGTTCCGTCGAATCTCCGATGCAAAAGGAACATCGTGCAGGATTAAGATTCGATCACTTCGTAGATCAAGCTTACAAGTGTCAATCTCTCTAACCTCGACTCTTGTATTGTTCCCCATGTATATCCATCTTGTACCACGAGGAATTCGACGAAAATCCACGAACGCTTCCCTGTCCTTTGTCATATGGTCTGTTGCTCCTGAGTCTATAATCCACACAAGATAAGATTCAGAAAGTAAAACAGTACTAGAGACATTTACAATAGACACAGAAGCGTCATGAGGTGCTACCTTTTTCGGCTCGAGGCATTTTCGAGCGAAATGACCAAGAGCTTTGCAATTGTAGCACTTCATCTTACTCTTGTCCTTTTTCTTCCAAAATCGCTTACGCTTGTTCTTGCGATTGGAGTTGTTCTTCTTAGACCCTCCGTCATCATCTTTCCCTTTTTTACCTTTGTTTTTGTTCCTCTTTCGCTTAAAGCCCGAAGCTTTTTGGGAACTACACTCAGCTACAAAGGCATTAGAAATCGATCTCGCAGCACCAAACCACTCATCCTCAAGTTCTACATGGCGAGCAGCATCAGAGAAAGTCTTGGTGCTTTCATTGTGAGTCAGATTCACTTTCAGATGCTTCCACTGGTCTAGAAGGGATCGGATCAAAACCTGAACTTGCTGTTTATCAGAGAGAATGTGACCATCCGTTTTCAATTCCCTTATCATGTTTGACATAGTTCTCAAATGTTGTTTGATGCTGTCATCAGCTTTCTTTTTGTACGTGTCAAACTTAATAGTTAATTGCCTCAGACGGGTAACACTAGTACCTCCATACTTCTCACTGAGGTACACCCATATGTCATGAGCAGTAAAGAATTGCTTACATTCATGTATGAGATCATCAACGATAGAACTAACCAGGATGCCGTGTGTAGTGGAATTTTTCTTCTTCCACGTCTGGTAAGCTTCTTGATCTATTATCTGTTAAGCAGTGTTTCCAATTCCAGGGTCTTGCATGATATGGTTGATACCCTATAAGGTATCTTGCTCTTCCAACACATACAATATCTTATGGCACCAAATGTCATAATTGTCGCCATTAAACTTATCACCTTTATTTAAGTCTGCTATAATTGATTTCGATGCCATGGCCTGGGTTTTCAGAGAGAAATAATTGTAAGTATTCATGCTCATTCATTCATATAATTTTATACTTAAAATCCAATAAATTTATCATAAACGAACATAAGGTGTAGACTCGAAAGATCATTAAGTTCTCAATCATCATCCATCATCCAAATGTTTGATTATCATAAATTTGATTTCAAAGTAGCAAAATCCTTTAAGTCTTATGTGAGAATTACTTAAATTCTACCAATCTAAAAACTCTCACTAAAATCATGCGAATTTAGAACATATCTCTGCACATGCTCGCATAAATATACAAATATGCACATTCTTGATATATATTTAAATAAAGAAACATTACATCACATGTTCATGGCATTGTTCTCATCACAGTACAGAACTATGCATCAAAGAAAAGAAAAAAAAATATATACAATCAAATTTTTTTTTTCTTTTCTTTGTTATCTTCCATATACATGTGAGTAACCATATTGATCATCCCAACTGAAAGTCTATCTCTCGGAGTGTATCTCCTAACAGCTTGGGGTGTAGAGCCATTAATATTTAGAGACAACGCATTTTTTATTTTAATCTCTATCTCCCTAGCTCTCTACATCCTAAGCAGTTTTAGTTTGAAATCCTTGAGGTAGAGCCACTTATTATCCTCTATTATTTTGTCAGCCATTCCAACCAAATGATCAGGGAGGGAATTCCTTATAATCTTAATTTTGGCTTCGTCGCCTCCGAACCAGTGACCCAAACGCCGAAATTCATAACATTTTCGACTCATAACCCACAGATGTTGCGCCAAAATATGCGTTACTTTCATCTTATAATGCAACATTATATACAGCTTTGCCAAACATTTTGGGATCCTCTCATCTTTGCATCTCCCTCGGAGAGTGCAAGGGTGCGTTTGATTCTCACAATATCCCTAAAATGGGATAAACATTAGATTGGACACGAAGCCAATCAAAAAAAATTTTAAAATATTTTTCATACGTAAATCAACGAGTACAAAATCAAATAGGTGTTAGAAAATTTACTTTAGGTAGGCAGAAGCTAAAAAATATTTTTTTCAAACATGTAACAAATTTTCAATAATTTTTCTCAGCCATTAATTGATTTTTCTGTAATTCCCAAATATTTAACAAACTTAAAATCAATAGAAAATAATTTTCAGTCCAAAAAAATTAATTTAAAATTACAGAAAAATCAAAAAGAAAAATTAAAAAATTTTGAAAAAAATCCCGACTTGAGAGGGCGCCCCACACGCCCTCACGCGCCACCTAAAGTGGCGGGGTGCGTGGGTGACCCGCCCACGTGCTGCCTTCACGGCTGAATCCGACCATCGGATTTTGCCTACCTCTCATTTTTGGGGTCTCTGAATCTAATGGTGCTATCAGCTTTTCAATCTAAGGTCTAGATCTTGGCGTTTGGGCTTCACAGCGCACTGCCCGAGAGTGAGATTGGTTTTCTGCACTGTTCATCGTCTTCCTAAACCTAGAAAATTACTGTACTCGACCAGAAATTTTCAGACCTGATTTCTCCCTCATTTCTAAACCATTTTTTTTCTTTTTTATATGGTTGGAAAGGATTTTTAATAAGGAATTGAATCATGTATTTTTTTTTTTTCATAAAACACATTATCTAAGGAGATTTTTCCATCATAAGTCTCGGTTAGGGTTTCATGATTCTTCAAAAATACATGACGGCCATGCATGAAACTTTGCAGATCAATTCCTAACATCATGGGTACTCTACCTTTCAAATTTCAAAGCATCTCGTGGTCTATATTCAAAGTTACCATTTTCAATTTTTTTTTAAAAAATAGAACTCGAATTTACATCAAAAAAATTAGGAAACACCCTAAATTGTGCTATAATACCAATGAAAATATTCTTTGATGCAATTACAGCGAAATAAATATTTGATGTCCCAAGATCTAGAGTCGAATCACTAATCCTTTTGATGTACGGCTCCGAAAAATGTCACGAATAGATCAATCTCCTTTTATTCACAATCCAAGAGTCTTTGATTAAATGTATATGGTGTAGATCCCTTTGAAAGTCTAAGAATACCCACTTTAGTGTATTCTCTCTCTACCTTCAATGTGCATGTCCGTTGGTTGCTCTCAGAAGAAGTTACCTTTTTTTCTTCATAGCCTTTTGAAATTCAATTAACATGGTTAGTAGGTCACGGGAGTTAAGAGTTGGTTTTCTCTTGAAAACCACTCCCTCCCTTCTCTCCTTCGAATTTCAAAATAGGTAGGAGAATAGATTAGGATCAAACCCACATGGGCGACCCGACCCAGCACCCATAACTTACAGAATTAGTTGCAGATCTGAGAGTGGTTGATCTGCTGACAGAAGGCCATGCGCATGGTGGTTCATTATTGTGTCTGGCCATTCATTTCATTTACTTCTTTTTATTAATTATTTTGAAGTTATTGCTGTTAGCCAGCATAGAGAATTGAAAATCAGATCAGGTGTTCGGCTGTGTTTAAGGGCAGTTAAAGAGGTGGCTTTATTCACTGATGGCTAAGGAGGCATGATTTCTGTAGGAGAAAGATATTTGCATCTAAAGCAGGGGCCATATTAGATCAAATTCTTAAACACCTGACAGGGACTCAAACTTAATGAACAATATCTTTAACTAGTATAAATAAAAAATGATAAAAGGACGGTGTCCCTGGTTTTTAGGAGTAATCTACCCATCTCTCATTAAGGTTTAGGTACTGTACTCTTGCATTATACTGTTTTTGCAGGAAAACAGAAATCAGGAGATGCATCATAAGATGCCTATTCATGAAACTCTGGCCCAGTGGTTGTAAAGTGCATGTGGGGCGGACAACCTTGGGCCAAGGTTCAAATCATGGTGTCAATACACCATCCACGCCCACTTCTGCATAAGATGCCTATTCATGCCAGCAGCATTGAAGTTTGTACTCTCACCGAGTTGACGGGATGGGCTCCAATAAGTAATGAGTTATGATATTGGAGTGAAAAAGTTTAAACTGTTTTACGAATTAAACGTGAGTGTTATAGGAATTTTAAAAGTAAGAAAAGTATTGATACATTTGAAAAATACAAGAATGCAAAAAAAAAAGTGAAGAAAGTTATTCACGAATCAAAAAATAAGATATATAATAAATTATACAAAAGACTAGAAACTGAAAATGAAAAAAAATATATTTACAGATTTGTCAAGTTAAGAGAGAGAAAGTGAAAAGATCTAAATGGTGTTAGGTGTATTAAAAGTGAGACCAATAGTACACTTGTAAGTAAAGATGACAATGGATCTGTTATGGTTCAGATTATGTTAACATCATATATGATCCTAAATTTTAACTCTAATATCCATATTAGATTTTAATCCGACTCGGGTTAAAAAAAATAAAATATCATATCTGATCTTACAGATTTTTCTAAAAATCTGATCTGAATCGACTCGACCTGATATATTATATGTCTTTAAAAAATCGATCCGATCCGACTTTAAACTGATCTATACCCGACACATACCCAACCTATATCCGACCTAAACCATATCTTACTACCTTTTTTTTTTTAATTTAACAATATTTGTTCAAAAATAAAAATGAAACTTAGAAATTATAACAAACTGTAAAATTTTATTTTATTTTATTTAATAATATTATATTAAAATTTTATTTTATTTTATTATAAATTATTATCAGATCAAATCGAATCGAATTATTTATAACCTAAATTCATATCCGAACTGACCCGACTACTTTAATATTAAAACTCGACCATAATGCGATCTTAACCCTATTTTTGGGGGAGAAACCCAATCCATTGGATTGGATTTTTTGGGTATCCGTCAGATCGGATCGAATATTGTTATTCATAATTGTAAGGAATGAAAATATAAAAAAGTATTGGAAAGATTATTTTGACAATCTCTTCAACGTGAACGGTACAAGAGCTATTGCAATATCAAGATACCTATAAGAAGAAATCAATAGAGACTTTAAATATAAAATTCGCTCTTATGAAGTAACAAAAGTTTTAAAAAGAATGAAAGTTAATAAAACCATAAGACTCGATGGAATGCCTATCGAGGTGTGGAAATATTTAAATGAAATTGAAATACCAACATTAATAGATCTTTTTAACAAAATATGATAAATTAAGAAAATGTCTCAAGTGTTGAAGAGGGTACACTTGTACCATTATATAAGAATAAAGGAGACATACAACATTGCTAAAATTATAGGAAAATTAAACTTATGAGTCATATTATGAAGTTGTGGAAGATAGTGATTGAGTATAGATTGAAATCGAAGATAAATATATCTCAGAATCAATTTAGATTTATGCTAGATCGATCCACCACCACCGAAACAATTCACTTATTAAGACATTTGATGGAGACATTTAGAGTATAGAAGAGAGATTTACATATTGTATTCATTAATCTAGAAAAAAGCATACGATAGGATTCTCAGAGACGTATTGTGGTGGACACTGATAAAGAATGAAATTTTCGTCAAATACATTAATCTTATTAAAAATATATATGAGAGGGATGTGACTAATGTAAAAATTTGTACGGGAGTAAATGATAGTTTTCTAATTAATATTGGATTTCACCAAAATTCGGCATTAAGTCTCATCCCTTTTGCAATAGTAATAGATGAGATCATAAATAGTATTCAAAATAAAATACCATGATGCATACTCTTTATAGATGATATAGTATTAATCGATAAAATTAGAGAGAACATTAATACGAAATTGGAATTATAGAAGGACACACTAGAATCCAGAGAATTTAAATTGAGTCGATAAAAAATTGAATATATGAAATGTACATTTAGTGACAAATATCAGAATACTGAAAAAACGATTAAATTAAAAGCCATGATATATCGAAAAGTGAACATGTCCGTCATTAAAAATGATGTCAATATAGATAGGGATGTGAATCATATGATCTAAACAAGTTGGATGAAGTGGAGAAATGAATCTGGAGTTTTTTATGATTACACAATTTCATTGCATGTGAAGGGAAAGTTTTATAAAATGACAAAAAGATTTGCACTATTGTATAGTACCGAGTGTTGAGTCATTAAACACCAACAAAAATATAAAACGATTGTAATTGAAATAAGTATACTTAGGTGGATGTGTGGGAAAACAAGAAAAAATAAGATTAAAAATAAAGAGATACGTAACAAGTTGGGAGTGATCTCAATTATAGACAAGAGACAAGAGTGTCGTCTGAGATGGTTTGAACATATTCAATAAAGATCAAAGAATGCACCAATTAGAAGAACCGATAATTTAAATATAAGAGAGTTAGTGAAACGACGAGATAAACTGTTAAAAATCTGAATGCAATGCATTCTTAATGACATAATGGTTAAAGTGCTAACTGAGGAAATGACTTTTGATAAGAACAAGTGACGTAGAAAAATTAGAACAACTTAAATCATCCCTATGTCATTGTGAATCTATATGATAAATTATTATTATTATTATTATTATTATTATTATTATTATTATTATTGTTATTATCATTGTGGTTATTTGAATAACCACACTCTCAACTCCCATAACCCACTCTCTCATTCTTTGAGGAAAAACACTTCACCTTTCTGAAAAAAAAAAAGAATGATAATGACGTGACTTCAAGATGATAGAAAGGAGAAGCCATTGTCCTTTGACATAGAAGAAAGAGAGTGATAAAGAGAAAATTTTCTCATATTAGAGATATAAAAAGAGGGACTTGAAACATTGATCATTCTCACACCGAACGTATTTGGATTGTGAAAAAGTAGAATGTGATCCGAATCCGTGATATATTCTTGACCTAAAATACCTGTCCGTCAAAGAGCTAAGTGATCCAACCCAAATTTCGATTCTGGATATTTTTGTATAAAAATATTTTTGTTAATTTTTTCAAAAATCATCATTAATATCAGAGCATGCATGGGTTGTTTTCTACCTAATTTGAGTATTTAAAAAAAATTAAAAAATGCTAAGCATGCTCTTAGAGGTTCATTAATGGCATCTTGAAATTGGCTTATCGAAATGCTCTCAATTTTATACCATAGCATGCTTATGAGATGTAGATCTGATCTGTAAAATTTCACGTGCAACGGATGAGTATATTAAAAGATATTACAAATTGTAGCTGAAAATTAATGTATTCATAACTTTCAAAATACTAAATTTTGTAATATTAAATTTATATGGTTAGATTTTTCATGAAAAATATTTTCCAACCATATAAAGATCGCAAAAAATGGTTAAGAATTAATAGAGATATGACATGTCAAAAATTTGTTCGAAATCTGGAAATTTGGGAAAAAGATGAACAGTAAAATGTTCAATCCCACTCTCGACAACGGTAAGTGTAATCCACCCATAGACTAAAAAAATCCGATTAAAAATTTGAAACCACCATTCAATTTAGAGACATCAAAAATTGGGGGTAGCCAAAATATGGTAACCCGGAGCCGCCGGGAAGGCGGCGCGTGGCCTTCACGCGCCACAGCGGGCGTGAAAGCCACACAGAACTTTGTTTTGTGACAGTTAGGTCATTTTGGAGCGTGGGAGCATATGAAGGGCTTATTTTGGTCCCAATTTTCATCAAAATAAATTTTATATTTATTTTGACTTTTTTGTAATTTATAATTTATTTTTCGAAAATGAAAAATATTTTTTTGATTATTAAATCAATGAATGTTAGAAAATTACAAAAAATAGTTTTTCAGTCCAGAAAATTTTGGAAAATTTTGTATGAATCTAAAAACTCATTTTAGATTTTTCTGTGAATTTTAATATATTTTCTGGAGTTAAAAATTATTATTTATTGATTTATAATCAATAAATGTTAGAAAATTACAGAAAAATCATTTTTCTGTCCTAGAAAATTCTTAAAAAAATTTGGTGGAACTAAAAAAATTATTTTCTTATTTTTAGCTACTTTAGTGTAAATTGTTTACACTTTTTTTAATTTTATACTCTTTTTTTATGTATGAAAAATTTATTTTTTCAACATAAAAATGTTTGAAAATTGGGTATATTATTTAAAATAAATAATTTTGTTATTTATTATAATATTATGGTTGGCTATGTATCTAACCTAATATTGTTCCCATTTTTTAGAGAAATGGTAATAATCGGACGTATTCTTGGAGAACTTCCGGACCTCTGGGGAAGGGAATGAGACTTGAGAAATTCAGAACGTTTAATAAAATTGGGTCAAATGTTGACGTATAAGATGGACCCATCTTATTCTTTCCCAGATCATTTAGAAATCATGGAACAAAAACGTTTGGAACTCATTCAGTTTGGTCATTCTTTTTGGGGAGATGACGTACTGAGAAATTCTTTGCCTCCTTTTGGGCTAACGTGATTGATAAGTTATTTGCCGAGAACGAACACATGATTCTTGATGTTGTAAGGCCAATATTAATAGAAATATGAAAAATCAAGAATCTAGAAATCCAAGTGAAGAAAAGACTTTCCCAAATGCTATAAGGAGATTCGCTCCTAGGGATAGACTATCTAAGGGAATTGTAAACATGGTATCACGAATGGATGTATCTTAAACCAGATAATTCATTTGTATGTTCTTTCTTTTGTATATAATGAATATTTGATTAGAATTATGATCATATAATAGATGAACGTTCGAATTTTAATTTCTTTCGAATATATGTCTGTTATGTTCATTATTGATGATCATGTTTATAAAAGGATTGTAGGGTCTCTCTCTTGAATGGAAATTTTGGATTGATAGAATTTAGTAATTCTCATCCAAAATTAAAATGTTATTTTAATTACTTTGTGTATTTAAGTGAGAAGTTTTAGGTCGGCAGAATTTAAGTAATTCTCACATAAAATTTGTAGGATTTTGTAACTTTAAATTAAATTCGTGATAGTGATACATTGGAACCATAGATGATGATTAGGAACATAGTGGATTTTTGATTCCATACCTAATACTGACCTGTCACGAATGTTTATTTTGAAGTACAAAATTACATGTATGATATGAACATTAGTACGTATGTCTACCCTCTTAGAAAACCCAAACTATAGCATTGAAATCCTTTATTGGGGATTTAAATAAAAGTGACAATTTAAATGGCGACAATGGTGAGATATAACACCATAAAATGTGAAATGTGTTGAAAGAATAAGATATTTTGGAAGGCATCATACATGTTATGTAGGACCCTGGAGTGGGCAATGTCGCCTTGTAAGGGAGAGAATTGGATGCTAACCAGGTGTGAAAAATGATAGATTCCACTACCCGAAAGATCCTAGTTGGCTTTCAGATTGAATACATGATACCTGAGTATGTGCAATATTTTGACTACTCATGACATTAGGGTGTGGCTTAAAGAGATATACAGATACCAGTGACTCATTTTAGATAGTTGACCATGAAGTTTATACCTATAAAAGATAAAGTAATCACAGTATCAAACGGTTTTTTAGGGTCATGTCTAGCATAATTAAAGAGTGGGAGTCAGCTGATCATGTCCTCTCCAATAAACAAAAAGTTCAAATCTTGATCCGACTCTTTCCTATTGGGTGAGAGTACTTGAAAGTCAGTTTGATTCACATGATAGTGTGAAGACTTGCTCGAATATTGCTTTCCACATCGAGCTTAAGGATGAACAGTTTTGTGCTGCAACATCCATAGCTGATATTTTTGTTATAAAATCTAGTTTCAAGAGAGTTTCGGACTCTAAATTTTAGAGGAATTGGAACAAAAGAAAAGAAGAAAAGGAAACTGTAGACAGATAATAAAAGAACAATCCTAGATATAAGAACAGACAGAAATCTATTTATGAGTTTTTTGCCGATTGCTTTCTAGTAGTAGATAGTATGTGAAAAACAATGCAAAAGTGAATGTTAGAGAAGTTGGTATTTATAAACTGCAGTTACAAAGTGGTCAAACTCTCATTTTTCATGTTGTTCTCTAAATACCAGAAATTCAACGGTATCTTATATGTTCTTGTTCTTTTAGAATTTGAGAATATTTTTGAACTTTCAGAGATATATGGTTAATTTATATTTAAATGACATGTGTAGTGATTCTGGACAGTTTACAAATGGTTTCATCATTTTACAAATTTTGATAATGTGACATGACAGATTTGATCACATTGGGGTAAGACAGGATAAATCAACTAGCGAGAGTAGAACTATTGGGTTCACTTACAAAAGTTGATTTATCAACGTGTGAATATTGTCTTGACAGCAAAATGACGAGAAAACTGTTTAGAAAAGTCATACAAGCTAAATTTTCATTGTATTTGATCTATTCAGATATTCGTGATCTAATAGATATAAAGGGTACGTATGAAATTTTGTGTTTCATTACATTTATTTATGATTTCACGTGTTTGACCATATCTGTTTGATTTCTCACAAGTCTAAAGCATCTAAGTGCTTTAGACATTATATGAGAGAGATAGAGAACCAGACGGATAAATAACGTAAATATCTATCATATCAATTTAAAGATCTGGGTAATGAAAGAGACACAATCTGATATTTGATCATTCCTTAGACACCTCGGCAAAGTGAGAATGAATAAAATATTGTTGGATATGATGAGATCCATGATGACGCAGGTTCACTTGTCGATTTTCTTTTGGGGAGATGTCTTGCTGACTGCGACTTTTGTTTTGAACAAAGTGCCTTTAAAAATTATGTCCCTATGAAGTAGAAGGTCATGTCTCAGTGACTCGAGACTTTGGGAATCAACAGTCTGTATTTTGAGATTTTTCCGATAAGTTTGGAAAAATTATGTCCCTATGAAGTAAGAGCACTTTTATAAGATATTCCGACCAGTTTAAAAGTTAAGTATTCATTTATGAGTAATAAGATGATACTATAGTAAAGATTAGATTACTGATGTCACATTTCTGAAGAATGATTTTCCTAGCAAAGGTGACGTGAAGGACATAGTTGTCAAATTTGGTTTTAGAATTGCGTCAGTTGGATGTGAAGACTGTCTTCCTCAGTGGTGAACTTAAGAAAGATATTTATATGGTTTAACCAAAGGGTTTTTGTCATTAAAGACTAAGAAGATAACAATTGATGGTCTTAAATAGTTTTCGAGACAATGGTGTTTGAGATTTCATAAAGATGTGCTCTCTTATGACTTCATCTTGATAGATGAAAACCATTATTTCTATTTCGAAAAGTCCATTGACGAGTTTGTAATTCTATCCTTATATGTCAATGACATATTGTTAACGGTGAATGATAAGAAGTATGACCTTTGAGATGAAGGATATGAGTAAGACAGATTGGGAATTGAATTTCAGAGAAATCGTTCCGGGAGATTACTGGAGTTATCTCAAAAATCTTATATTATAAAGATTCTAGAACGGTTCAGTTTAAAAGACTGCAAACCCACTAATACTTCTGTGATTATAGGTGATAGTTCAAGAGATGACATATGCCCTAGAACTCCTGATGAATAGATAAAAAGTCTGGAACACCGTATTCTAGTACAGTCGGGAATTTGAAGTACGCTATGATGTGTACTCATTCCGAT